>CANXYC012531006.1:0-24991 GCA_948193065.1 Aleurites moluccanus | reverse complement strand
TTATTTTAATTTAATAAAAAGTAATTTTAAATTAAAAATGATATTTATTTTTATTTTAATTAAATAAAATAATTAATTTTTATTTAGTTATTATTTTATTTTATTTTTTATATATTTAATTTAAAAAAAATACTTTTGTTGTAAATAAATAAAATTTTAGGGATTAAATTATAATTTATCAATTACTTTTTAATTCTTGTGGGGCCCAGGGACATAAGTCAATGGTAAGAAGAGTTGGAATTATAGGTTTTAACAACGTTAGGATCAAAATTATATCTAAAAAAATATTAAAAATTAATGTACTCCTAGAACTAAATAGTAGGGTCAAAATTGTAACTTATTCCAATAAAAAATATTGAAAACCGCAATAAATTTAATTTGAAAACTCTCAGTAGTGACCATTATGTTTAAGTAGCGGCTACTATAACACATGTAGCGGGCAGTACTAAACTAAGTAGTTGTTGCTACTTAAGTAGCGGGAGCTACTAAGAGACACAAAAGGGATTATAAAATCGTAGCGGAGGCCTTGATTCTGGGAATAGAAAAATCAAGAAATTTACTCAGAATTGTGAACATTACATCTTGAGTAGCAGCCATTACTTTGGTATGTGTAAAAGGCATAATATAGCCAAGAGTAGTGGGCACTATAGGCAAATGTAGTGGGCGCTACACAGAAGATTATCTCAATAAATCAAGAATCAATCAATTTAATTTTTCAATTTCACTACCATCCAACATTCCTAATTCACGTTTAATAAAATTTAAATACTTCTTATTCAAGAATTTTGTAAAAATATCTACAAATTGATCATTAAAAGCAACAAATTCAATAACAATATTATTACACAATACATTATCTCTAAGAAAATGATGTCTAATATCAATGTGCTTACTTATAAAATGTTGAACAAGATTCTTTGATAAATTGATAGCACTAGTGTTATCACACTTAATAGGAATCTTATCTAAATGCACACCTAAATTATGAATTTGTTGTTTCATCCATAACACTTATGCATAACAATAAGCGCCTGCTACATATTCGGCTTCTGAGGTGGACAAAGCCACTGAATTTTTCTTCTTACTAAACTAAGAAACAAGACAATTTCTTAGGAATTGACAAGCAGCAAAGGTACTTTTCTTATCCATGCAACTACCGGCAAAATCGGTATCGGAATAGCCAATTAAACTAAAATACATGTTTTTTGGATATCGAAGACCTAGATGTTGTGTGCTTATCAAATATTTTAAAATCCTTTTGACTGTATGCAAATGAGACTCTTTAGGACAAGATTGAAAACATGCACATAAACACACGATAAATATAATATCCGGCTTACTAGCGGTTAAATAAAGCAAGCTACCAATCATACATCTATATTTCTTTTCCTAAGTAGGCTTACCAAGATCATCCTTGTCAAGCTTGATGGTGGAGCTGATTGGTGATCTACCTGCCTTTGCTCCATCCATTCCAAATCTCTTGAGAAGTTCTTTTGTATACTTTGATTGGTTAATGAAGATGCCTTCCTTACATTATTTGATTTGTAATCCAATGAAGTACTTCAATTCCCCCATCATGCTCATCTCAAATTTATTTTGCATGCATGAAGAGAACTCCTTGCACAAAACTTCATTAGTAGAACCAAATATTATATCATCAATATAGATTTGCACAATCAACATGTTATGCATATCCTTTTTTTATATGAAAATGTTGTATCAACTTTACTCTTTGAAAAATCATTATCAATCAAAAAGGTGCTAAGTCTATTATACCAAGCTCTAGGAGCTTGTTTAAGACCATAAAAAGTTTTTTGAAGTTTAAAAACATGATTTGGAGAATCAAATTATTCAAAACCAGGAGGTTGTATAACATAAACTTCCTCTTTAATAAAACCATTTAAAAATGCACTTTTAATATCCATTTGATACAACTTAAAATTTATGTGACATGCAAATACAAGTAGCATCCTAATTGCCTTAAGTCTAGCCACTGGTGCAAATGTCTCATCAAAATCTATTCCTTCCTCTTGATTATATCCCTTTGCTACCAATCTAACTTTGTTCCTAGAGATCACACCAACCTTATCTAGTTTGTTTCTATACACCCATTTGGTACCTATGATGGGATGGTTTTGTGGTCTAGGAACTAAGGTCCAAACCTTGTTTCTTTGAAATTGGTTCAATTCATCTTGCATGGCCTTAACCCATCATCTTGAGCCTCAATGATATTCCTAGGTTCAATCTTAGATATGAAGGCTAGGTTATTCACTATTTCTTTGAAAGAGGATCTTGTGGCCACACCCTTTAAGGTTTTACTAATTATGAGGTCTTTTGGGTGGTCCTTTTTTTAATTTCCAATCCTTTGAAAGTTCAACATCTGTAATACCTGTTAAATTTTTTTTTTTATATTTTTTTTATCCATGTTTGTTGAGATGATTTTGGATAGATTAGTATTTTGAGAATTTCAGAATCTATTGAGCAGGGTATGATGAATCAGTTTTCATGATCTTAAAGGAATAATTTGGAAAAGTATAAAACATAAAAGTTGTAGATTTATATCTTATCTTTAAGTCTGTAAAACTATTTTATAAAACTTTGTGTGTGTGAGGAGATATACTTCCTCGACCAGAACTTAGCTAGTTCGCTATTTCCTGCAGAAAGTCTGAGTTTGTTTGTTTATTTTGAAAATGTTAGAGGTTGAATGAGTCAAAAGTGTAAACATAAAAAATGTTCTTTTATGTGTTATATAGATATTTGTAAAATTTTAAGGATATTAGAAAATTTTATCTCAATAAAGAGCTAATTGAATCATACCTACTCAGATAGTACTTGGAGAGTAAAGTCAGGGTAAAATTTAAAAATTCACCATAAATTGTGTAAATCTCTTTTTGATATCAATTTTGGATATGTTGGACCTCTAAGTGTTTATTTTAAGTGATAAAAATAATCGAGGAGTTTGGATTTCTTTAACTCATCTGCGAGCTAGTTTAGTGCAAGTTGATAAGGAAGGTTTTTCAATTCAACAGAAATAGGTAGTGTGAGCTGGCTCCTCTATTTCGAGGTGGATAGATGTTGATCGAGCTGGAGAGATAAACATGAAAGTTATAGTATTATGTGTCTAATTTAACTAGAAAAAATAATCAAGATATTTGGATCTCTAGCTCCTTTGCGAGTAATTTTAGTGCGAGCTGGTGAGGTGGCTGGCAAGGCAGGACTCTAGCTTGCCAAAATGGAAAATACAGTGAAACAGATTCAACTTTGAAAATTCACCATAAATTGATTTGGACACCTTTTTAGTTAAATTTTGGATATGTGGTAGCCTCAGATGTCTAGTTTAAGTAGAAATAAAAACTATGGCAATTGGAGTTCTCTAGCTCAAAATTGAGCTAGATTAGTGAGAACTACTGAAGAAAAATTTGGCGAGGAAGGATTGGTGAGGAATAATTTGGCGAGGAAGGATTGGCGAGGAAGAATTTGGCGAGAAAGGATTGGTGAAGAAGGATTTGGTGAGGAAGGATTTAAAAGAAGTAGTAGCCATTTTTGCATTTACGATAACTTCTTTTCTTTTCTTTCTTTCTTCTTCATTTCTTCTCCTATCTCTCTCCAATCTGTTCCATTTATTTTCTAATGTATTAATACTCATAATTAATGCATTAAATCATTAAATTAACACATTCAAAGGATGCAATTATTATTTTCAAGTCAAGATCCTTCAAGAAATTATTTTTGGGGAAATAAGATAATTTTCTCCAAACTTTATTTTATTTTTAGATTAAGATTTTTGGTAGTTAAAATAGTTATATATGAGTTATATAGAACCTATTATGAGTATTTAAGGCTATTAATTATGGCTAATATGGAAGATACAAGAATTTATAAATTTTTGATGAATAATGATGTGAATAGTAATTATGTTCTTAATTTTTAAATTTTATTTAAGAGATGAATTAAATTGAGGTTAGGAAACAATAATAGAGATTCTAAGATGGTTAAAATTATAAGGAACCATAATATATATTATTAATTGAGGAAACCCTAATTTATAGAATTTGAGGATTTTGATTTGGTTTAGACAATTCAAGGAATTGATGAGGATTTTCATTTAATCAAGTGTTGAGTTTAATTGTGAAAAGTTTTGCTAAGAGGTAAGTTATGAATTACATAAATGTATGCTTTCTCCTTATGAAATGAATTGTTAAATATTCATATACATTCTTTATGATATGAAATTCTTACTTGATAACCTCCTTAATGTAATTACTTAATATATAAGAATGACTTGGTTATTTTTTTTTGGACCAAGATCATAAACGAGCCTTTGAAAAGAATGTTAAATGGTCTTTTGACCAATTCGAATTTTTGAGAATACCCTATTATAATGATCATTTGATATACATATGTATAGAATGCTTTTCCTAATGAGAGTAAATTCATTAGTCCATGTGCACAATGGGAGCCCAGCTGATAGGGTTTTTATCAGTGTTCCACCTAGAGTGGGTCACAAGCTCTAGGCATATACTTGCGTAAGCATATGTGTTACGTTAAGGTAACAAGGCTAATGATACGTTATGATATGATATTAGTTCTATCTTATATGTGATTTGATAATGCCACCCTTCGCAGGCATTCTTATGTTATAAATGAGAACCATGATTTAATTTATGATATGATTTGATAGTGCTTTTTGTTGTAAGCACTCATGTTCTTTTTCAAGTATAAGCTTAAGATTCTTTTATGCCCAAATATATGTATATGTATACGTTCATGATTTGATACTCAGATTCTTGGTTAACCAAAAGCGTTAATGTTGTTCGTATCTTATTGAGTTAAAGGCTCACCCCTCTTATGTGGTTTCAGGAGATAGTGTAGCTCGGGAGAGAGCTAATCCAGAGGATAAAGCTTCTTGACTTCTTCTTCACAAGAAAGCTTGGATGTAATTATTTTTGGATATTATTTTTGTTATGTATATATACATAATCATATCTATTGAGAAGTATTCTTTTAGAGCTCCATTGACAGATATAGAATGGTTTTGATTTTGTTGCCATGAATGGCATTTGTAGACTCTCATTTATTCCATATTGATGTTAGAAATATCTTTTGATCGGTAGGGAACAAGTGGAGATGTCATGATATATATAATGATGATTTATGAGATATGATGTTTTGCATTAGATAACTATATGTTGTTATGTATGATAAATGTTTAGTTATGGGTTCTACGGGTTTATGGTGGCCTTATGCCTACCCTTGCCCTAGGATCGTCGCACCTGTGGTGTTGGGGTGTGATAGAGGTGGTATCAGAGCTATAGGTTTATAATTATAAGATAGATAGATAGATGCGCAAGTTCCCTAGTATTAGTGCTTAATTAAGATAACTACGGAGCATAGGGTTCATGTCACGTCAATGTTGTGTATTCCTTTGGTATAGATATGCATTAATCTTGTGTATTGAGTCTAAGTTTGCCTTGTTTCTCTTATTAGTATCAAGATGCCTTCAAGGCGAGGAAGAGGACGTGGTAGAGGCCATCCTAGAAGAGAGTTACCTTCTGAATAAGGGTCAGTGGGTAGAGTGGAAAGTGGTGACATTCCTCTAGAGCCACAAGTAGATGTGGTTTATATGGCCCAACATTTGAATTAGTTACAGAGGAACTATGAGATGATAGCTAAGTTCATTACTCAGTAGAGGCAGCAGTAGGCTCCCCAGTGCATGTAGTTCCTGATGTTCCAGTTCCTCTACCGGCACCAACAGTAGTACCTCAGGTTGAGGAAGTTTCATTTGAGAAATTCTTGACGCTCAAACCTTCAGAGTATAAAGGTGAGGTCGATCCTACAGATTTTCTTGAGGAGATAGAGGAGAAAATTCAGATTTTGAGGATCCCTGATAGAAGGATGGTTGAGTTTGTGGGATATTTGATGAAGGCCGAAGCTAAAGATTGGTTTAGACGGAGTATTCAAGGTATGCTTCGAGGTAATGAAGAGTTGTCTTGGGAGAGGTTCAAAGAGTTGGTTCTTAATGAGTTTCTTCCAGAGAGTGTAAAGGATGCTAAGTACTATTGAGTTTAAGAGGTTTGTTCAGACTCCTGGTATGATTGTTTCACAGTATGCAAAGAAATTCAGTCAGTTAAGTAAGTTTGCTCCAACTATTGTGCCTATAGAAGCAGCATAGATTCAGAGGTTCCGTAGAGGACTTATAGCTCAATTGTTTAAATTTTTGGCTACTCTTGAGTTTGACTCTTACTATAAGCTTATGGATAAGGCTAGAGTAATATAGAATAGAGAGATGGAGGTTAGATCAGAAAGGGAAGAAAAGAAGAAGGCAAAGATTGGAAGTTCCTTCAGGCAGGATAGCGGGGTAAAGAGCATGAATATCTCTCATCAATCAGCTTCCCAGAGTGGACATAGAGGATCTTCAGAGAGATCATAGCAAAGACCAAATTCCTCTAGATTCACTTCTCAGATGAGTTATGGTATAACTAGCTTCGCACCACCTAGGACTTCTAATCCTCCTTGTCTTATGTGTGGTAAGCTTCATAGAAGACCTTGTTTCTTTAGGTCAGGTGCATGTTATGGATGTGGACAACATGGTCATTTGCTTAAGGATTGTCCACAACCTTCTTTTGGAGCTAGACCTCAGTCTTCTCAGATTACAGTTCAAATGGTTAGGGAGAGGAGTGCTGGTCAATAGTCTGACGTAGGCCGTGGTATTTTAGGTAGGACTCCAGAGGCAGGTAGAGGTTCAGGTCAAACTTTTAGACAAGCTATCGGTTAGGCACCTATGGGAAGAGGTAGAGAAAGAGTGTTTGCTCTTACGCAGCAGGAGGCCCAAACTTCTAACACTGTGGTCATAGGTATTCTTCCTATTCAGGCTTTGAATGCTAGAGTGTTGTTTGATTCAGGAGCTACGCGTTTATTTGTTTCTTCATATTTTGCTAAGAAATTGAATGTGCCATGTGAATTACTTAAGAATGCTTTGGTAGTATCGACTCCTTTAAAGGAAGAGATTGAAGTTTATGATTTTTATCCATCTTGTATGGTTAGCATAAGTGGTAAGAGTTTAGAAGTAGATTTGATTATGTTGCCTGTGTTAGAATTTGACGTGATTTTGTGCATGGATTGGTTGTCCAAGTATTATGCAACCATAGATTGCAATGGGAAAAAGTTAGTCTTCAAGCCACCTTCGGGTGAGGAGTTTGAGTTCCAAGGGGAATGGAGTGAAGCCCTATATAATATAATATCAGCCTTAGGGGCAAAGAGATTGATGAAGAAAGGATGCCAAGGATATTTGACTTATATCCGAGATACTCAAAAGGAAGTAAAAGGTTTGGAGCAGATTCCCGTTGTTAATGAGTTTCTAGATGTATTTCTTGAAGAGTTACCTAGTTTTCCACCAGATAGAGAGATAAAATTTGGTATTGAGTTGCTATTTGGCACAGATCTGATTTCTATTCCTCCATATCGTATAGCACTAGTATAATTGAGAGAGTTAAAGACTCAATTACAAGATTTGTTTGACAAGGGATTCATCAGACCTAGCAGTTCACCATGGAGTGCACCTATACTTTTTGTGAAGAAGAAGGATGGTTCTATGAGATTATGCATAGATTACAGATAGCTCAATAAGGCAACTATCCGGAATAAGTATCCTTTACCAAGGATAAATGATTTATTTGATCAGTTGCAGGGTGCAAGTCATTTCTCTAAGATAGACTTGAGATCAGGTTATCATCAATTGAGAATTCGTAATGAGGATGTGTTAAAGACAGCTTTCCGAACGAGATATGGTCACTATGAGTTTCTAGTATTACCATTTGGATTGACTAATACACCAACTGTATTTATGAACTTGATGAACCGGGTCTTCAAGCCATTTTTGGATAAGTTTGTCATTATGTTTATTGATGACATTCTTGTGTATTCTAATAGTGAAGAAGAGCATAGGGAACATCTTAGGATTGCATTACAAACTTTGAGAGAGCATTAGCTATTTGCTAAACTTTCAAAATGCGAGTTTTGGCTTGAGAGTATGGGCTTTCTAGGGCACCTAGTGAGCAAGGATGGGCTTGAAGTTGATCCTAGAAAGGTGGATGCAATTCTTAGTTGGCCTAGGCCCACAAGTGTTTTAGAAATTAGAGGTTTCTTGGGTTTGGCAGGCTACTATAGAAGGTTTGTTCAAGACTTCTCCAAGATTGCAGCTCCTTTGAGTAAGCTTACCCAGAAAGAAGTGAAATTCCTATGGATAGATGCATGTGATAAAAGTTTCCAAAAGTTAAAGACTTGTCTCACCATGGCACCTATCTTAGCTTTGCCGTCTGGTGAAGGAGGATATGCTGTGTATTTTGATGCATCGAGAGTAGGGCTTGGTTGTGTACTTATATAGCATGGTAAGGTGATAGCCTATGCTTCTAGATAGTTAAGGAAGCATGAGGTGAATTATCCAATACATGATCTTGAGATGGTTACAATTGTGTTTGCCCTGAAGATATGGAGACATTATATGTATGGAGAGAAGTGTGAGATCTTCATAGATCACAAGAGTTTGAAATATATATTGCAGCAGAAAGATCTTAACCTTAGGCAAAGAAGGTGGGTTGAATTGCTTAAGGATTATGACTGTGGAATCTTGTACCATCTAGGAAAAGCTAATGTAGTGGCAGATGCATTGAGTAGGAAGTCTTTAGGAAGCTTAGCCCATATCCAAGTGAGTAGAAGATCATTAGTGAGGGAAATGCAGAGATTGCATGATATGGGAACCAGTTTGGATTTGTCAGATTCAAGAGTGCTTTTAGCATATTTCCAAGTCAAGCCGGTTCTCATTGATCAGATTAAAAAAGTTCAAGATAATGATTCTCAGTTGGTGAAGCTAAAGAACAATGTGGGGTCAGAGAAAGCTCCAGGATTTGTTATGACTGATGGCATATTGAGACATGGTAACAGGTTATGTGTCAGCAGCTGATAGTTTCAGGGATATGATTCTTAAGGAAGCACATCATGCCAACTATAATGTGCATCCAGGTGCAACGAAGATGCACCATGACATTAAGAATTCCTATTGGTGGAGTGGAATGAAAAAGGATGTAGCTGAGTTTGTGGCAAGATGTTTGACTTGCCAACAAGTGAAATTTAAGCATCAAAAACCTTTGAGACTACTTCAACAGTTACTTTTGCCAGAATGGAAATGAGAGAGAATAACCATGGACTTTGTTGTAGGGTTGCTAAGGACTTCAAGCGGGCATGACTTAATATGGGTAGTTGTTGATAGATTGACCAAGTCAGCTCACTTCTTACCAGTCAAGACAACCTACACAGCTTCTCAGTATACACAAATATATGTTGATGAGGTAGTGATACTCCATGGAATATTAGTTTCCATCATATCCGATAGAGGTACCCAGTTTACTTTAGGGTTTTGGCAGAAATTACAAGAGTCTTTGGGTACTCAACTTGATTTCAGCACAGCTTTTCATCCACAAACCGATGGGCAGTCAGAGAGAACTATCCAAACTCTAGAAGATATGCTAAGGTTGTGCATTCTAGATTTTGGAGGAAATTGGGATAAGCACTTGCCATTGATAGAGTTTGCCTACAACAATAGCTATCACTCGACTATTCAGATGTCTTCCTATGAAGCTTTATATGGTAGAAGGTGTAGGTCTCCTTTGTATTGGGATGAAGTGGGAAAGAAACATATCTAAGGGCTTGAATTGGTTCATTATACAACAAAGAAGGTTCCACTTATAAGGGAAAGATTGAAGATAACCTTCAGTCGACAAAAGAGTTATTCTGATATAAAGAGGAAAGACCTTCAATTTGTAATTGGAGACTTATTATTCTTAAATGTCTCACCTATGAAAGGAGTCTTAAGGTTTGGCAAGAAAGGCAAGTTATCTCCAAGGTACATCGGACTATTTGAGATTTTAGATAAGGTTGGAGAGGTTTCTTATAGGTTAGCCTTGCCACCAAATTTGGACATTGTGCATCCAGTATTCTATGTGTCAATGCTTTGAAAGTATGTGGCAGATTCTTCTCATGTGTTACAAATTCAAGCAATAGATCTTTAGCAAAACTTGACTTATGAAGGGGTTCCTGTGGCAATTGTTGACAAAATGATCAAAAAGTTAAAGAACAAAAAGATAGAAATGGTTAAGGTCTTATGGAAGAATCAAGTAATAAAAGATTGCACTTGGGAAAGTGAACAAGCTATACGAGCTAAGTATCCCCACTTATTTCAAGTTTAAGGTAAGTTCTTTAAATTCAAGGATGAATTTATTTAAGGAAGAAGGAATGTAATACCTGTTATTTTTTTTTAATTTTTTTATGCATATTTGTTGAGATGATTGTGGATAGATTAGTGTTTTGAGAATTTCAGAATTTGTTGAGTAGGGTATGGTGAGTCAGTTTTCATGATCTTAAAGGAATAATTTGGAAAAGTGTAAAACATAAAAGTTGTAAATTATATCTTATCTTTAAGTATGTAAAACTATTTTATAAAATTTTGTGTGTGTGAGGAGATATGCTTCCTCGACCATAACTTGTCTAGTTTGCTATTTCCTGCAAAAAGTCTGAGATTGTTTGTTTATTTTGAGAATGTTAGAGGCTGAGTGAGTCAAAAGTGCAAACATTAAACATGTTCCTTTATGTCTTATATATATGATTGTAAAATTTTAAGGAGATTGGAGAATTTTAGCTCAATAGAGAGCTAATTGAATCAGACCTGCTTGGATAGTACTCAGAGAGTAAAGTCAGGGTGAAATTTAAAAATTCACTATAAATTGTGTAAATCTCCTTTTGATATGAATTTTGGATATGTTGGACATATAATGTCTATTTTAAGTGACAAAAAAAAATCGATGAGTTTGGATTCCTGTAACTCATTTGCGAGCTAGTTTAGTACAAGTTAACGAGGAAGGTTTTCCAGCTCGATAGAAATAGGTAGTGTGAGTTGGCTCCTCGATTTTGAGGTGGATAGATGCTAATTGAGCTGGAGAGGTAAACATGAAAGTTTTATCCCTATGTGTATAATTTAACTAGGAAAAATAATCGAGATATTTGGACTTCTCTAACTCACTCGCGAGCTATTTTAGTGCGAGATGGCGAGGTAGGACTCCAGCCTGCCAAAATGGAAAACACAGTGAAGCAGGTCCAAATTTGAAAATTCATCATAAATCGAGTTGGACACCTTTTTATCTTAATTTTGGATATGTGGTAGCCTCAGATGTCTAGTTTAAGTTTCAATAAAATGTGAGGCAATTGGAGTTCTTTAGCTCAAAATCGAGCTAGATTAGTGAGAGTTGCCTAAGAAGAATTTGGCAAGGAATGATTGGCGAGGAAGAATTTGGCAAGAAAGGATTGGCGAGGAAGAATTTGGTGAGGAAGGATTAAGAGAAGCAGTAGCCATTTTTGTATTCATGATAACTTCTTCTCTTTTCTTTCTTTCTTCTTCATTTCTTCTTCTATTTCTCTCCAATATGTTCCATTTATTTTCTAATGCATTAATACTCGGAATTAATACATTAAATAATTAAATTAACACATTCAAAGGCTTCAATCATCATTTTCAAGTCAAGATCTTTTAAGAAATTATTTTTGGGGAAATAAGGTAATTTTCTCCAAACTTCATTTTCTTTTTTGATTAAGATTTTTGGTAATTAGAATAGTTATATATGAGTTATATGGAATCTATTATGAGCATTTAAGGCTATTAATTATGGCTAATATGGAAGATACAAGATTTTATGAATTTTTGATGAATAGTGATGTGAATAGTAATTATGTTCTTAATTTTCAAATTTGATTTAAGAGATGAATTAAATTGAGGTTAGGAAATAATAATAGAGACTCTAAGATGGTTAAAATTATAAGGAACCATATTATGTATTATTAATTGAGAAAACCCTAATTTATAGAATTTGGGGATTTTGATTAGGCTTGGATAATTCAAGGAATTGATGATGATTTTTATTTAATCAAGTGTTGAGCTTAATTGTGGAAAGTTTTGCTAAGAGGTAAGTTATGAATTACATAAATGTATGCTTTCTCCTTATGAGATGAATTGTTAAATATTCATATACATTCTTTATGATATGAAATTCTTACTTGATAACCTCCTTAATATAATCATTTAATATATAAGAATGACTTGGTTATTTTTTTTTTTGGACCAAGATCATGAACGAGCTTTTGATAAGAATGTTAATTGGTCTCTTAAACAATTTGAATTTTTGAAAATACCTTATTATAATGATCCTTTGATATACATATGTATAAAAAGCTTTTCCCAATGAGAGTAAATTCATTGGTCCATGTACACAATAGGAGCTCAACTAGTAGGATTTTTATCAGTGTTTCACCTAAAGGGGGTCACGAGCTCTAGGCATATGCCCACGCAAGTGTATGTGTTACGTTAAGATAGCAAGGCTACTGATACGTTATGATATGATATTAGTTCTATCTTATATGTGATTTGATAATGCCACCCTTCATAGGCATTCTTGTGTTCTAAATGAGAACCATGATTTAATTTATGATATGATTTGATAGTGCTTTTTGTTATAAGCACTCATATTCTTTTTCAAGTATAAGCTTAAGATTCTTTCATGCCCAAATATATGTATATGTATATGTTTATGATTTGATACTCAGATTCTTGGTTAACCTAAAGCGATAATGTTGTTTATATCTTATTGGGTTGAAGGCTCACCCTCTTCTGTGGTTTCAGGAGCTAATGTGGCTTGAGAGAGAGCTAATCCAAAGGATAGAGTTTCTTGACTTCTTCTTCATAAGAAAGCTTGGATGTAATTATTTTTGGATATTATATATATATATATATATATATATATATATAATCATGTCTATTGAGAAGTATTCTTTTAGAGCTCCGTAGATAGATATGGAATGGTTTTGATTTTGTTACCATGGATGGCATTTATAGACTCTCATTTGTTTCATATTGATGTTAGAACTATCTTTTGATCGGTAGGGAACCAGTGAAGATGTCATGATATATATAATGATGATTTATGAGATATGATGTTTTGCATTAGATAAGTGTATGTTGTTATGTATGATACATGTTTAGTTATGGGTTCTACGGATTTATGGTGGCCTTATGTCTACCCTTGCCCTAGAACCGTCACACCAGTGGTGTTGGGGTGTGACAACATCAATAGGAGGAATTTTTATGGCCTTGGAAGAATTTCCTAGGTCATCAAAATTCTTTGAAGATGAATCAATAAGAGGCTCTAGGTCAATGAATGAATTATGCACGTGATCAAATATGTCATCATTATCAATATGATGAAATCTATGTATATTAAAAGGACTTGTTTTATCAAATGTAACATGCATGGACTCTTCAACAACTAAAGTTCTTTTATTGAAGACTCTATAAGCTTTGCTAGAAGTTGAATAGCCTAAGAAAATACCTACATCCGTTTTGGAGTCAAATTTTTCAAGATTGTCCTTGGTATTTAATATGAAGCATTTGCATCCAAATACTCTAAGATATGAAATGCTTGGTTTTCTTCCATTCCATAGCTCATAAGGAGATTTGTTTAAAATTGCTCTTATGAAAAGTCTATTTGAAATGTAACACACACTATTGATGGCTTTGGCCCAAAACTACTTAGAAAGAGAGTATTCATTTAGCATAGTTCTAGTCATATAAATAAGAGTTCTATTTTTCCTTTCTACAACTCCATTTTGTTGGGGAGTTCTAGAAGTAGAAAAGTTATAAAAAATTTCCATTTCATCATAAAAGGTTTTAAACTCATGATTAACAAATTCTCTTCCATGATCACTTCTCAAATATGTGATATAAAAACCTTTTTCATTTTGGATTCTTTTAGCAAAAGATTTAAACTCCTTGAAACTTTTATCCTTATGAGCAAGAAATAATACCCAAGTAAATCTAGAGTAATCATCAATAATAATAAATGCATATTATTTACCTCCAAGACTAGATGTCCTACAAGGGCCAAACAAATCCATATGCAAAAGCTGTAGAGGTCTAGTAGAAGAAATAATATTTTTGATTTTAAAAGAACTTTTGACTTGCTTGCCTATTTGACATGCATCATACATTTTAACTTTGTAAAACTTGACCTTAGGAAGATCAATTACAAGCTCTTTAGACTTGAGGTTGTCAATGTGATCCATGCCAACATGCCTAAGTCTCCTATGCCACAATTATGCATCATCATATAGAGAGACCATACAATTTATGCACATTATTTAAATCAACCATATAGAGATTGCCAATTCTATGATTGACAAATAAAATTTTCTTATCCTTCGAATGCTTCATATAACATTTCTTAGAAGTAAAAGAAATTTTATTTCCTATGTCACATAATTGACTAACACTAATTAAATTATACTTCAATCCATTAACCAGTAATACATGTTCAAGAGAGGGTTTTTCAATCTTACCAATTTGCCTAATTCCAATAATTTTACCTTTGCCATTGTCACCAAAGGTTATCTTTCCTCCTTTATTTTCTTATCATATGTCTTAAACATGTATAAATTTACCTTTATTTTCTTATCACCAAAGGTTACATTACTGGTCATATGTCTTAAACATCCACTATCTAAATACCATGACTCTTTTTTCCTTGTAGATTTCAAGCAAACCTACAAATGATGAAATTCATATATTTTTAGGTACCCAAATACTTTTGGGTCCTTAGGGGTTAGCATCAATATAACCTAAATGCATATTTCTAATATAACATTTAAAGTTTGAATGACCAAATTTTTCACAATAGTGACATCTCAAGTAATTTTTATATTTTTTTGAGATTTTATCCTATGGTGTGGTTTGGAGTGATATTAAGGCTAATAACCATATTTTGATTTTGGATTAGAATATGCATTTTTAGGTTTTCTAAAATGAGAGTCATGCTTGACATACCTATGCATATTTGCTTTAGGTGGAGGCATATAATCAATGTGAGCATAAGTGCTTGATGCTTTTACAAGTGTAGTCTTAGATGTTGATGGGGCATCCCCTCCATTATAGCCAAGTTTATATTTAATTGTAGGACACATTTGAGACTCAAATATTTTATCCAATTTTTCTTTGCTATTACAAAGTTTGGATAATCAATCATTATGTGAGTCTAACTTGTTTTTCAATAAGGAATTTTCATTTTTTAGCTTATTGCATTCTTGGTCTCTAATGTTAGTGACCTTTTTTAATTCAACATTGGATGCACTTAATTCATTTATTTCATTTTTGTAAGCATCACAAGCATCTAAGATTTCAATTGACATTTCTTTCAATTTATCATATTTATTTTGCAACTTATAATATTTTAAAAGCAATGTATCCATAATTTGTATGGCATCATTATTAGAGTTAAAATTGAAATTACTAATCTCACTTGAAGATGCATCCTCTTTAATTGCCATGAAGCAAAGATTGACTACTTCATCTTGCTAGCTTCCTTCTCTTCATCGGAGTCATTTGAATCATTTCACTTGATTACCTTTGTACTTCTCATGCTTCTTATATCTTTCAAATGACTTCTTGTTCTTGTTCTTCCTAAGAATAAGATTTCTTATTCTTTGGGTGAGCAAGGCTATGTCTTCATCATCTTCCCCTTCATCACTATCAATTGAAGAAGCCTTTTTAGAAGCAATGAGAGCTATCCCTTTATTCTTCTCTTCAATTTTGTCTTGAGATAAGGTAATTTCATATGTGTGAATTTTTTCCAATAAGTTATCGGTTGAGAGGGTGCTCAAGTCATTGGCTTTCTCATTGAAGCTACTCTTGCTTCCCAATCTTTCTTAGGTAAACTCTCAAAACTTTGCAATTGATGTCTTTTTTAGAGTAATTCTTCCCAAGCTTACTCATTTGATTTACAATCACCATTAGAAGATTGTAAATTTCATATACCTTCTCATTTGGTAGCATTTGGAAGAGCTCATATTCATGAGTAAGAATTTAAATTTTCTTATCCTTAACTTGATTTGTTCCTTCATGAGTGGTCTCAAGAGTATCCTAGATTTGCTTTGCCAAAATGTAATGGGAGATTTTGCCATACTCCTTTGTACTCAAAGCATAATAGAGAGTGTTCATTGTCTTTCGATTTCTCCTATTTGATTTCCTTTCCACTGGTGTCCATTCAATTTTTGGTTTGATGACTTCCATATCATCAACAGTTTTTGTAGGAACCGTATAACCCACTTTAACTATATCCCAAAGATCAATGTCATCACTATCCATGTAGATTTCCATTATATTTTTCCAATAAGGATAGTCAGTGCCATTAAAGTATGGTGGTCTCATGGCGGAGCCGCCTTCAATAATGTCAATTGTTTGGTTTGCCATATAATCTTTGATCCAAGATGGTTAAATATTTGAAAGAGTAGATTCAAAGCTCTGATACCAATTGAAGTCCCTTGGCAACCAAGTGGGTGGGGGAGGGGGAGGGGGAGAGGGTGAATTGGTTATCCATGAAAATTAATGACAACTTAAAATTAATAAAAAGAAGAAGGAAAGAAAACTCATACAAAGAATTTATAGTGGTTCAGTCAAAACATGCCTACATCCACTCCTCAAGATCACACTTGAGTATTTCACTAACTTTGATCATTTTATAGGTTCAAAATCAAACCTCAAAGTGTTTTGGCTCACACTAAACCTTACAATGTGTTTTTAAAAATAGGCTCACATACAACCCTAAAGAATTACAAAAGATGAGAAAGAAATTATCAAATTATTTTTACCCAACTCTCAGAAATTAATTACACTTCAACAACCTTGAATTTTTAGCAATTAATTATCTTTATAATAAGAAACTCAAATTTAAGCTTAAGAACACTTGAATGCTTTGAAGGTATGAATTAATGCACTATGAATGATTGTTGTTGTTATATTAAATTCATACCAACTCATATAAATAGTCCTCAGCTTAAAAGAGTCATTTGGGTGCAGTAAATATGTATTTAATGCAAATTAGTGTTGTTCCAACGACTTTTTTTGTGCCAGAATTCGAACTATAATGATGGCTACAAAATGAGTAGCGGGGGCTAGTTATAATGTAGTGAGTGCAATTCTTCTTCCAAATTCTCAAAGGCGCTTTTGTGTCTTTTAAGCTTTCTTCGTAGCGGGCACTACTTCTTGTAGCGGATGCCATTTTCTGTAGCGAGCGCTACTTCTTGTAATGGACGTATGCTTTTTGCTTAGTCTGACCCCTGAGCTTATTTGAAAATTGTAGTTGTGACAAGTTTGTAGAAGCTGCTACTCAAACTTCAGCATATGTAGCAATGAGAATTTATATAGGTCGCGGGCGCTACTTAGTTAAGTAGTGGGGACTACAGTACTAGTAACGGGCGCTATTAAAGTCATTCAACTACTGTGTCTCCTGAATCACATTGTAGCGGCTGCTACTGCTGAGTGCAGGCGCTACTTAATAAGTAACATACACTACTTATTTAGTAGTGGGGCTACATATCTTTTTCTCAGATCTTTTCCTTCTTCAAACTTAAGTAGTGGGGTTACTTAAATGTGTAGTGGGTGCTACATATCAACAACCTGCAATATGAAATTTTAACCTTGCATATAATCAAACAAACACAATTAGAGGTTTAATTAGTTGTTTGTACCCATTAAAATGAGTATGTTAGAATATTAAAGGTGTAACAGATAGATTTAATATGATGTACGAAAGTTAGTTCGTAATACTACCTCACTTACAACCCCTTCTCATGGTATTCCTGATGTGTTCCATGGTCATTCGAATAGAAGAAGCGAGCCAAAATGAGATCCTAAAATAAAAAAATATAAGAAAACCAAAAAAGCAAAACATCAAGCAAAAAAATAAATAACAACAGAAAACTAACTCTCAGAAGTAGCTAGCAAAAGTTGCTGGAGTATTAGTAATAAAGGTTAAAGTTATGACATTTGGAGTTGGGGTAGTTGAAGTGTAGAAGTAGGAGGAACCTTAGGAGTACAAGGGGCTTGGCTCTCAAAAGAAGTCTCGACACGAGAATCCCTTAATACATATCCCCCCATAGGATAGGACAAGATGAGTGAGCAAGACTTTTGTTATTCTCTTTCTATTTGCAAACCATTAGAGTCTTTCCCTTTTTAATAGGAGGGACCCTCTCTTGGACAATTAATTATACAACAACTAGCTCATAAGTCTTCCTTGTAAGAGCCTTCTTACTCGTACTCTTCAGTTGATGCCGACCAGAAAGATCAAGGATAAGGAAATCATCCTCAAAGTAGTGAGCCAAAAAGGGCTAATTTAGAGCTCTATTAGCCAAATGACGATCTTCAATTTCTCAAAATCTAAAGAGGACTTCAGAAACAGGTTTAAACTCAAAGAGAGCAAATTGCTTGAAAACTGAAGAAAATTACTTAGAGGGTGGAGAAACGAGAGCTTTTTTGTGGGGAAGTCTATTTAATTAAGTTGGTGTGTTGAAAATAAAAAAGAGGAGGGATATTTATAGAGGTTCAGAGGGCATTTTGGTCATTTCGGGTCAGACCAAATTTGGTGGATCTGCTGGGGTGCTACGCGGATGGCTGGAGGATACTCCAGACATATGGGGAAGATTTTAGGATGAAGGGTGGCGGATGGCTGCAAGACACTGCTAGATTCGCTGACCAAGCCTAGCTTTGCTGCTAGCAAGCTTGGTGGTAGCTAGTGGCATTTGGCACTTCGAGTCTTTTTTGTGCTTCCCAGAGCCTTCGATGAGTCCCGTTTGGTCCAATATGAGTCTAGTTATGTCCTGAAGGTGCTCTGAAAGTTCAGGGATGTCTCCTGCTCCATCAAATGGTCAAGTACGGGTTTACGTCGAGTGCCATTCTGCTTGGCATAAGTATGGCTCTCTTATGAGGACTTTGTGTCTATATCTGGTGTCGTCGGGTCTGATACGAATCTAACTATGACCCGAGGGTGCTTTGAAGGTTTTGGGAAGCATAAATGCTTTGTCAATGATTCGGTGCTTGCTTTAGAACATGCGAAAGTCTAGGTATACACAATAGTTGCAAAAATCACGAGTTCATAACTGCCCCTTATTATGATTTATTTTATTAAAAAGTAATCATGATGATAGTGAACACGAATTACCACAGACTGATTTGGTAAGGAGATCCTAAAGCTACCCTCAGGAAGGTCTGAAAAGATCCTAAGGCTGCCCTTATGAAGGTCTAAAAAGATCCTAAAGATACCTTCAGAAAGATCTGATAAGATCCTAAGGATGCCCTTAGGAAGGTCTAATAAAATCCTAAGGATGCCATTAGAAAAGTCTGATAAAATCCTATGGATGCCCTCAGGATGGTCTGATAAGATCCTAAGGATACCCTCAAGAAGGTCTGGTAAGATCCTAAGGATGCCCTTAGGAAGGTCTGATAAGATCCTAAGGCTGCCCTTAGGAAGGTCTTATAACTTTGAAAACAGAGGTTCCCATATGAGGGTCCGATAAGTTTTGAAAACTGAAATTCCCCTAAAAGGGTTTGAGAATTTAAAAATGAGAGTTCCCTAAAAGGGTCTGATAAATTTGAGAATTGGAATTCCCCTAAAAGGATCTGATAAATTGGTAATTGGAATTTTTTCCTAAAAGGGTATGATAAATTTTAAAAAACAGGAGGTCCCCTAAGAGGGTATAATGATTTTGAAAATGGAATTTTTTCCTAAAAGCATCTAATAAGTTTTTGAAAATGAGAGGTCCCTTAAGAGGGTTTGATATTTTGAAAATGGAATTTTTCCCTAAAAGGGTTTGACATCGGTGCTAAAGTAAGTACACAAGGTTCTATTTTTAAAATATCATTGGTGCTGAGACTATTTGGGCTTAAAAAAATAATTTTGGATTTGCCACGGCCTGCTTTGGCTCTAAAAAATGATTTTGACTTTGCCGTGGTCTGCTTGGACTTTGAAAATGATTTTGCTACGATTCAACTTAAAAAAGAGTTTGATGCAATATAATTTGAAAGGAGTTGAATGCAATGAAATTTGAAAAAAGTTGATTACAATACAATTTAGGATACTTTAAATTGTAAAAAGCTTGAGTTCGAGGAGCTATACCTTTCTCAGTGATGGGTTTTAGCCGACGAATATAATGGTAGTGAATTAGGATGCTCCTGTCTGTTTGAAGTGAAATAAAGGCACATGGAGGTTGTCTAAGGCCCTCTGTTGCCCCAACGGTCTTAGATTTGAAGTGGTTTCTAGTTTTTTGGTATTTTTCTATTTATTATATTTATTCATTTGACGGGGCTGATGTCAAGTGGAGGTAACTGCTGATTGTCTATTTATTTTGCTCTTCTGATTACTATTTGTTTGCTTTACTTATTGTTTGTTTGCTATGATTTTGCCATCTGTTTGCTCTAGTTTCACCGTCTACTTGCTCTACTCGCTATTTGCTTGCTCTGATTTTGCTATCTGCTTGCTCTGTTCGCTATCTGCTTACTTTGATTTTATTATCTGCTCGCTGTCTGCTTACTCGGTTTATTGTATGCTTATTCTGATTTTGCCATCTTCTTGCTTTGATTTCATTGTCTACTTGCTCTGATAATTTCCCATTCTAACTTTTATAAATGTTGTTTGTTTTACCCATTAGCTTATTTTTTTATGGCTATTTATTTTATCTGACCTGTCGGTTTTGTCTGATTATCTAATATGTTCTATCTGATTGTTTGCTCTGGCTCACTTGCTTATTTTGTTCTATCAGATTGTTTTCTCTATTTGATTATCTATCCTGTCTGACCTATTTATTATGTTCTATTTGATTGTCTTCTCTATCTGATTGTTTGCTATGTGTGTACTTTATTTGATTGTTTGGACTGTCAGATTATTCTATACCGTCTAACTATTTTAAATGTCTATCTGTCCTGACTGTTTGATTGTGTGTCCATATGATTGTCCTGAATGTCTATCTATTATGATGGTCTGATTGTCTATTTTCTTTAGTTGTCTTGAGTGTTCTGACTATCAAATTATTTTGTACTGTCAGGTTGTCTTGATTGTTTATTTGTTTTGAATATTTGATTTATCTGTCTGGGGACCATCAGCTTGTGTTTTCTTTCTTTTACTGTCATATGCTAGTTCCAAATAATTACATGATGATGTATGATGCCATAAATTTATGAAAGTTGTGCATATTATGTATGCATGATGCTATCTTTTGGGTAATTTACTGTGAAACCCCTGTTTGAGTGAGATGCATGCATTTTATGAGATTCTGAATGATTCATGCAAATTCAACTAGTTTGGAAAGCGAAGTTATGCAATGAAACACAATGAAATACTATTTCATGTATTGAGATGGCCCAGAATGCCCCACTTTTGAGGGAATGTGATTTGGGAAAAGGGGTGACTTGGTCACTTTGACGGTCTTTGAGGATGAGGGATTTTAGCTTTCTTATTTGACCTTGGTTTGGCTAAAAGGAGATTTTGACAAGGCTATCATATTGGTTCCTAATTGAAGTCATATTAAATCTGGTCGAGTATGAGGGATTGCTGAGGGCAGTGCTTTTAGATTGGTTAAACCATGCTTATTTTAAGTTTAACGGTTCATCTTGGATGGCTGAAGTCAGTTGGGCTTCGACTGGATTAGTCCTGTCAGGTCGGCTACGGTCAGCTATGATAATATTTGTCCTTGAGTTTGATTAGTTCTATTAGATTAGCTGAGGTCTATTAGGTAAGGCTATGGTCAAAATTGGCCTGGAGTTGGATTGATTTTGTTAGATTAGTTCAGGTATGCTAAGCTATGGTCAGATTTGGCTTTGAGTTCAATTGGTCATGTCAGGTTAGTTTAGGTCAGATTTGGCCTTAGGTTAGATTGGTCTTCTCAGGTTGATTCAGGTATGCTAGGTAAGACAATGGTCAGGATTTGTGGTCAGGTGGGACAAAGTTTTTCTATTGCTAGTATCATTTTAACTGAGACCTCTCACAGCTTGGAAAATTGTCGTAGGATTGAGGGTATTTATTCAGTTGGTCTGGTTATCCTCTAGGTAAGAAAATGATTCTTCCTTTGGATGAGCTTTTCTACTTTTTTGTTTGTTATGCTTCTTCTATTTTGTTTTTTTGTTTGGCTTTCTATTCATCTACCTTTTCGCTTTTTTGATTTCTTTTATGTTTGGGCTCTGATATCATCTTTTCTTTTTTACTTAAGCCGCCCTTATGGGTTTTCAACTTAACGAGCTTATTTTTTTTAGGAATATGACCTCATTACCTTATAGGATTTGGCTCAAGAAGACAATCTGGCGTACTAAGAAGATAAAAAGGGTTAATCTAACTCGTGGGCTATAGAGGGACTCAAAGACTAAGGGAGGTTCTAAACCTATGGTTGGGATGAAAACAGAGACATTTGTGATCATTGAGGCCGATGAAGCTAGGACAGGGGTGTTTGATGCACCAAAGGATGCCGATGACTCGGATGAGACTATGAGAGCTTAGATAGATTGATCAGACTTATTTGTTTAAGCTTTAGGCTTATTTTTTTGCTTGACGTTTGCTTTGAACTTGTATTTTTGGGTTTTCTTTCATCTAAAATTTGATTTAGATGGACTTATCCAATCACAAATTGTTATTTGACTAGATGACGAGATATGACTTTTGTCAAGATAGAATTTCTAACGAAACTGTATTTAGACGTGACTTGATTTCTGACTAGCTATAATATTTTGTATATTTTTTATCACTGGAGATGATTATGGTGAATGGCACATGATATGACATGTTACATTTTCCTTGCTTTTCTTCTCTCTATTTTTTTTTACATTTTCCTTGCTTTTCTTCTCTCTATTTTTTTTCTCTTTCTCTTTCTCTTTCTTCTTTTTTTCTTTTCTTTCTTTATTTTTGATACCACATTCAGATTGGATTCATGAAAAATATGCATTTACCATAAATGACCAAATTCTTTATTAATGGTAAAAAGTTACATCATCACTGGTTGTGGACCATGAGAGTTCATTACATTCTCAAAAGATGAATAGGACACAACAGACTCAGATTCTAACTTAGGTTTGGACTTTGACTTGTACTTTGACTCGACTCTAAACTAGAGAAGGAAGAGGAAGACTCAAATGACTCAAACTCTGACTCAGGTTCAAATTCTGACTATGATTTTAGCTCGTCTCAAAGATTGGACTAGGAAGGACACTTGGCATTAGGGTTGGGATTCTTCTCAAAGTGCCAATTATTGGAGGGATGAGCTTTATAGGGTCTGTTTCTACTCCACTTCTTATTATGGAGACTTGCTCAAAGAGAGTTCTTCCACGTTTTGGTCCAATGTGTAGACTAGCTCATAACCCTATAAGCTAAGACTATATTTTGGATTTGTGGGATTCTAGGACAGTCCGAAGATTAGCAGGAATGCTGGATTTTGGCTTGGCTGGGCTGGGAGAAGGATGTCCCCACTTTAAATGAGGTACTAGATTCTATGCCTCAGATTTTTGCATATGTCAGTTTTGTGCCAATGGCCTTGGTGATATTCATAATATTCATTTATGTTCCAACTTCTAAGCACAAGGTTTGGAGGTGGCCTCGGTTTTAAATGTGTGACCAACTTGGCTTTCAATACTTTCTTGTAAATTAAGCTCAAGGGCTCACCCAAATATGTAAACTTCCTCTTTTTCGATTTTTAAAGGTTGACAGTTAGTAATGATAGCTACTCCCTTGTGCTTCTGTACATCGAAGGTGACAGCCTCGAAAGTGGAGGTGTTAGTCTGTTTACACCTTTCCTTCATTGTGTAATTTTGCTCAAGTGTAATAGTGTTGTGCCTTTTGGACTTTTCCATTAGTGTGTGGGTAAGAACTTCCCTTCCCTGAAAAGGTTTCAAGGAAAATAGAAGGAATGGTGTTTATGCTTGGAGACATGCTAATGTTGTCCAGATTAATATTTCGTATAATTGAAGAGCTTTAGTAAATAGGGTTGGCTTGATTTTAGTTCATCATTCCCCTCACCTCATTAATGATGGCCTGATATTAGAAAATTAGGGCATTGGCCATACAGTCTATCGCATCCTAAAAATTGGTTTGTTGAATGATTATGGCTTTGTTGAAACTGGTCTATTGAGCAGCCAATACTGTATCAAAGTAGGTTTATTGAGCATCCAAGGTAGAATTGAGGATAGCTTGAAAATTTTCCTCCTATTGCTTGAAAATTTTCGTCCTGCTTCTTGAGGAGATTAGCGAAAGGTTCGACATTCAAATCGGTATAGTTGGCTATTGGTACCTTGTAGGTGAAATCAATAAGATAGTTAGTGTATGAAAAAGGAAACCAAACTTTGTTCTAGGTTGATTGTTGGGAAAGGGAACCTAAATTTGTTATAAGTCTCAAGGTATGGAAATGAAGATCGGTATACCGACTCTAAGAGAAAATGATTCCCTAGGGTAAATACCGTTTTAGGTTTTAGGGTAAGGCCATCTCTGTTAAGGCTTGTGGTTTAGGAGTATATATGTTTAGGGTTTTAGGGTAAAGACCATTTCAATGTAAATTTTAGGTGAAGGCCATCTCTGTTTAGGATTTAAGGTTTAGGTCCATTTCAGTTTAGGGCTTGTGGGCAAGTTCTGTTTGGGCATGGTTTTGAAGTTGGTAGGTCAGATTCATTATAAAAGGTGTGTGTTTGATGTTCATGGTGAACACTCATTTTTTGCACTCGCCGGACTCGTGCTTAGCCGATCGGCACTCATCGGAACCAAACTCGCGCACCGACAAACTCAGAAATCGTTAGACTCGGGTCCGGGCCTTCGCGGCCACCCTCGAGGGAAGGCGTTGTCGCCCTCCTTGAGGAGCAATACCGTTGCCCTTTTTGAGCGGTGGTGCCACCCCCCTCCGGTGGCACCAAGCTGCCTATAAATACTTGACCCCCTTCAACTTCAATACGGTCTCGAAATCTCTTGAAGTCGAATTTTCCTTCTCAGATTTCTTCTATTCTCCCTCATATACCTATTTCTTCTTATTTCTTTAACTCTCTTTGAGTTTAAAGAATAATCATTTAGGGCGTGTGAAGCCAATTTTCTTTAGTTCTCTTTGA
>CANXYC012530780.1:0-11396 GCA_948193065.1 Aleurites moluccanus | reverse complement strand
TCATTTGAGGATACTAGTATATTTTGATGTATGATTGTTACCTTTTGGGTACTTTTGTTCCTTAGTGATGTGAGATGCATCTTTTGATCATTAAGGAACAAGAGAAAGTTATGATATGATAATAGTAAAGATTTGATGGATACTTAACTGAATTTATAGAAATGATTAATGTATGATAATTTATGATATTGTAATTGATATAATGATGATGAAATTCATGATTTGTGAGTTCTACGGGTTTATGGTGGCCTTAAGCCTACCCTTGCCCTAGGACCGTCGCACCACTGGAGTTGGGGTGTGACAATATATGACCTTATAATATGCATAAGTATAGAACACTCTTCCCAATGAGAGTAAATTTATTGGTCCATGTGCACAATAGGAGCCTAGCTGATAGGGTTTTTATCAGTGTTCCACCTAGAGGGGGGCCATGAGCTCTAGGCATATGTCCGGCCAAGCATACGTGTTACGATAAGGTAGCAAGGTTATCGATGCATTTTGATGATGACAATTCTATCCTATGATTTGATTTGATAATGTTATTCAATTGTAAGCACTTACATTCTTTGCAAATATAAACTTATGATTCTTTCATACCCAAGTTTTTGGGCTTAACCTAAGCATCGCATGTTTATATCTTACTAAGTTGAAGGCTCAGTCCTCTTCTATGGATTTCAAGGGATAATGTATCTCCTAAGAGAGCTAATACAGAAGATAGAGCTTTTTGTTTTCTTATCTGCATGAAGACTCCATATAATTTTTGGCAAAACATCATTTTATTTATGTAATTATATTGTATGAGGAGTACACTCTAGAACGCCATAGTTAGATGATGAGGATGATAACATTTTGTTGTTTAGATTGGCATATTTTGTAGTTTGTCCCTTGTTCCTCATTGATGTTAGATGTGTCTTTTGATCGGTAAGGAACAAGAGGAAATTATATAATGATATAATGAAATGCTTGAGATAATGATTATATGATCCATTAAATTGATTATGCATGATAATAATTATGAATGATATGGATATCTGATGTATATGAAATCCAGGTTATGTGCGTTCCACAGATTTATGGTGACCTTATGCTTATCCTTGCCCTATGACCGTTACACCACTGGAGTTTGGGTGTGACAATTTTGATAAGAAACTAATATATTGGTCATTAAGATAACTAAACATTAAACATAAAATGATATACAGATAGTAGTTAATGATAATGGATTGATATTATATAATGTGAATATAATGGAAATAAATAAGATGATATGATATGATTCTATAGGTGATTGGTTCCTTTAGGTTTACCCACACTCTAGGACTGTCATGTTCCTAAAATTGGGACATGACACTTTTACAAGGAGAGATTTAATTAGTCCAAAATTATCGCAAAGGAAATTTTTATTAGTCCAAATTTTCAAAATTATAGCAAGGGAATTTAGTCTTAAAAAAAATTAATTCAAAGAGAATTAATTTGAGGCTCTACATGCCAAATTTATCTTCTATTCATTTAGTTCAAAAAGAATTAAAGAAATTGATTTGAACTAAAAGAGAGTTAAATCTCCTTTATAAAAAAAATTAAATTAGAGGGAGAATGGAGAATTAGCTAAAGAAAAATCAATCTAACTAATTAATGTGTATAGAAAAAATAAAGAGAATGGGGGTATTTATAAGTGTAAGAAAGAATAAAATATGGATTTTCCCTGGAAAATATGCCAAAAAGGGGTGGCAAATTCGCCAAGCATGGCTAGCGGCAGCTGGCAACAGGCTGGCAATTATGATCTTTTTGGGCCCTTTTTTAGTTTTTTAGGTCTGTGGTGAGTCTCGTTGGTTTCTATGTGAGTCTGTTAAGGTCAAAGGGTGCCTCAAAGGTCTATAGAAATTTGATTGCTCCATGGATGATTTAACTCTTACTCTAAAACTTGCATAAGTTTGATTATATGAAATAAGGTGCAAAATCCTATGTTCTCACCCATTAGTTTAAAACTTTGAGGATGCAACTCTCTATATGATTATCCTTTAGATGCGTGATTAACAAGATAAAATTCTCATATCTTACTATTGAATAAAAGTGACAAATTTTTCTATCATATCAGTGTCTATGATTCAAAATTTGAAGTGAGTTGTGAGAAAAGAAAAACAAAAGAATCAATGAAAAAAAATAAAAAGCAAGATAATGATGCTCTGCTAGGATTCTTGTAAAGGGGCCCTAGGTAAAAATTAGGGAAAAGCGAGAAAATATTTAGCTAGAAAATTTGTAAAGGCTAGCTAATAATAACAAGTGCTTAAAATTCGCTTTAAGGTTTCTTATGGTCATTTGAAGGGTTCATCTTCCTTCTGTTATCTTAATTTAAGGTGTTCATTGACTAAGTAGTTCAAATCAAGACAAATGGAGATATTGCATTAGACCAATGCATTAACATTCATACATTCATACATATAGTTTTGCATCATGTTAGCTTTTATTCATAAGACAAGTTCTTTCCATTTAGATGAAAGATCAAGAAAATTGGTAAATTAAGGAATTAGGTGAAGCAAGTTAGAAGGTTTTGATAATTTCAGGTTCAGAAATAGTTGGACAAAGATAAGAACAAAGTAGGGAGGAAATAATCTAATCCACAGTTCTATACTTGGAAGGTTGAAGAGAACATGGATGATCAAACTATCCAATAGAATTTGAAGAATGGGAAATCTTTGAGTTTAGGTAAACCTTTAGGACAAATGTTTGGTGAGCTTAGAAGAAGAGGGTTGTTGAAACCTTTGGCACCAAAACATATGTCAAATCTTTGCCACCAAATTTCTAAAATCGAGTCTTTTGCACTTACCATCAAATGGTTGGTCCTTATATCGATCAATGCAATTATCTTCAATGTGAAAATCAAAACATCATAAATTTTGAAAAATACCCAAGTCCAATCTCCAATTTCTCTAATATTCGAATGGGACCTCAAAAGGATTTCCTTAAAAAACTTGGGGGCATCTATTTAGACTAAACAAGGATAAGTATCCAAATGTTGCCATTAATCCCTATAACCATAAGCTAAGAGGTTAAGTTACTTGCTCCATCATATCCTTCGAAACCAAAGGGTTGTGAAGCCTCTCCTGAGCACCAGTTTTGGTTTGCTTTAAGAATCGGAACACTCATTTCAATTTGATCTCACATTGACAGAATACATGGCCACCTGGAATATTTGTTTATCATTTTTTGGAAAAAAAATTTCATTTATATTTTGAAACCTATTTTCAGTTCAATTATGTTTTGAAAATCTAATTTTAGAGAGTTACCACCTTAATTTTCTTTTTGTTGGAAAAATATAAGGAGAAATCCAAAAATGACTCCAATTTAGCTTACATAATGGATAAAATGCACTAAACCTTCAAAGTGATTTGAGTTCGGGGACTAGGTTTTTTATTTAAGAAATTCTGACTTGGCTTCTAATTAATTATGACCTAAAATTATGATTTCATGAGCAGTTTAATATGCAAGAAAGTTATATAAATGCTGAAGCAGTAAAGAAAATAAATAATTACATCAATAATAACTGAGGATATTAACACTAACTCTTACGGGTTCTAGATTAATCACAAATTCCTCAATTTGAATCAAAGGGATTAGCTATACCCTTATGGGTTCTAAGCCAATCACATATCCTCTAAAATGAAATTAAAGCGATTAAAGGAAAATAATAATTTTAGGGTTTTAGATTTGATGCTTAATTGAAGAGCATGCCTACGTATCTCTTTTAAATGGGAATTAAAATCTACATAGTTTGCCCTTCTTGAGAGAGGTTTAGGGTACCAAGGGTTGTTTGGGCTTGAAAATTATTTTGTCTGCTTTGTAGTTCCCATGTCTAATTTAGTTTGATTTATAGGTTAGATTAAAAATAGTTTAATTGGAAAAGTCTGATTTTACCTTCTTTTTGGCTCATCGGGTTAGTTGGTATTTGGACAATCCTCCCAGATCCGAGTTCCACCTTTGGGTTTAGATTTCGATAATTAATTAGAGTTGTGACGGATGACGGTTCAAGGAGAACCAAAAGAATCAATTTTTCATTCAAAGTGAACTAAAACCCTGGGTGTGAGAGCTAGGTCAGTTCTAAGACTCAAAGAGAGTTGATCCTAATAGAATGAGGGGCTCAAAGAGAGCTTAATTAAAGTCCTTAATCCAATTAATTTCTCTAATTTCTCAAAAAGAGAAGTTAGAGAGAAAAATCTCAAAGATTGATTTTTAGAGAGAGAAACTCAAAGAGGGATTCTAAACAGAGAATGTCTCAAATGTATAGAGTCCCAAAAAGAGAGAATGGGTGAAGAAAATGGTGGAAGGGGTCTCTATTTATAGAGGTTCGAAGCAGTATTTTAGTAATTTCAAAAATCACAACCACCAACATCAAATGGTGGGATTGCTAAGAAGGCTCGGTGACACTACCACCATGGCTTGGCAGCACTGCCATTAAGGCTTGGAGGTACCACCATGCCTTCTTGGTGTCACCACTAAGCCATGATGGTGGCACCTCTGTTCTGGGTGTTTTTAGGAGTTTTCGAGTCTTCTGGTTAGTTTAATATGTTTCAAGCTTGTTTTTTAGTGTCTATTTCGGATGGTTTCGTGTCTATTTCGGACCTTTCGAGTCTATTTTGGGCCTTCTAGGTCTGTTTGGGGTCTTTTGGGTTGGTTTCAAACTTTTTGAGTCTGTTTTGAAATCTGTGTTGAATGTCATTCTACCTAGCATGAGTCCGGTTCAATTTTGAACTCTAAAGTCTAAGTCAGAGGCTTGTCTGTCCGACACGAGTCTGATTCGGTCCGAGATGTAAAAATCACATGTTCACAACTACTCCTCATCGCACTTTGCGGTTCTGACCGGTGAGCATAATGGTGGTGAACTGTGTAATTTCCATTTGTTTGAGGTGAAGATGATGCATTATGATGTCATTCAGGACCATTTGCATATGATGTGCTTTATTCGGAGGATTTTTTATTTTTCCTAACATTTTTTTGCTTCTGTTATTTCCTCGCTCTGCGGGACTAATGTCATTTGAGAGGTCAGTGTTAAATATCTGCTTATTTTGTTCTTTTGATTATTGTTTGCTTTCTCTGCTTGTTATTTACTTGCTCAGATTGCTATTTGCTTACTCTGATTTTGCTGTCTGTCTGCTCTAATTTTGTTGTCCGCTTATTTTGCTTGTTGTTTGCTTGCTCTACTTGTTGTCCGCTTGCTCTACTTGTTGTCCGCTTGCTCTACTTGTTGTCTACTTGCTCTATTCACTATCTATTTGTTATGACTATGTTGTTTGCTTGCTTTGCACACTGTATGCTATGCTCGATGTCTGCTCTGTTTGACTGTCCACTCTATTCTATTTGATTGTCAGCTCTGTCTAATTGTCGATTTTATTTTATTCTGTCTAATTGTCTATTTTATTTTATTCTGTTTGATTGTCTGTATCAGTGTAACAGTCTATTTTGTCTAACTATCTATTCTATTTGATCGTCTACTCTGTCTGATTGTCCGTTCTGTTTGACCTATTTGTTATGTCTGATTATCTATTTTGTTCTATATGATTGTCTACTTTGTCTGATTGTTTTTACTATCTAACTGTTTGATCGTTCCTTTTGATTATTTGTACTGGTATGATTGTCTATTCTATCTGACTATCTGATTGTCTTGAGAGACTATCAACTTGTGTTTTCCTTCTTTTTCCTTTCATGTGTTAGTTCTAAAGAAATGCAAGATGATGTATGATGCTATAAATTTATAGGTGTGACGAATGTTGTGCATGCATGATGCTATTTTTTGGGTAATTCAACACAATTTTGAATGATTTATGCAAATACAACATATTTGGAGAGCGAAGGATTCATCTCGGATGGCTAAAATTGATTTACTTTGAGTGGAAATTGATTAAGGTCATCTAGGAAAGGTCGTGGTCAAATTTGGCTAAGAATTGGATTGGTCCTATCAAATGGGTTAAGGTCGGCTATGTAAGGTGATGGTCAGATTTGGCCTATAGTTGGATTGGTCCTATCAGATAGGCTGAGGTCAGCTAGGCTACGGTCATATTTGGCTTTGAATTTAACTGATCCTATCATATTGGACATGGCTTTTCTATTGTTGGTGTCATTTTGGGTGAGACCTCGCACGACTTAGACAATTGTTGTTAGGATGAAGGGCTTTGGTCAGTTGGTCCGATTATCCTCAATGTAAGACAATGATTCCTCCTTCGGATGAGTTTTTATTCTGCTTCTTTTTTTTTCTATTTATATATGGCTGCCTGATTGTCTATATTTCTGCTTTTTCTATTTCCTTTTTTGTTTGGGATCTGATCTCATCTTTCACAATTTCCTATCTGCTTGGACTAAATTTCAATTGAGTCGTCCTTTTGGGTTTTCAACTCGACTATCTTTTTTTTTTTGTTCTAGCTTTTGACCAAGCCACCCTTTCTAGTTTTCAACTTGACCAACTGCTCTAATTTTTGCCTAACCTGCCTTTTCGGATTTTCAACTCAGCGAGCCTTTTTTTTTTTTGCTTTGGAATATGATTCGATGACCTTCTCAGGTTTGGTTTAAACTCAGCTCTAAAGGCTATCTAACAATAATGTTAGATTATTCTGATTGAGTTTTTTCAACAACTCTAGATTTCATGACATAAACCACATCTACGTCAAAAGATTCATCTGGTTACATGTTGAGTACATCCTTGGTTAAGGACATGAATGTCCAAGGATGTTATGTCCAAGGGGCACTAGTATAACAGTTCGGTCATCATCAAGGTAAGAAAATAATTCTACTTTTAGACATTTTGATTCCTTTCTAGATGGACCTCGATTTGCTTCGACGCAAAGTAATAATACACTTGTTGGCTTCTTGAACTGATGTTCGAGGACTTTGTATAATCTGGACAATTGCTGCAAGACTGAGAGGCTCTGGTCAGCTAGCCTAATGATCCTCAAGATAATCCCTTCAGATAATTTTTTTATACTTCTCTATTTATCTGTTTTTTCTATTTTTCTGCTTTTTCTAAATTTTCCTTTTCTTTTTGGAATATGATCTCATTCTTTTCTCAGGTTTGGCTTAAGGAGACAGTCTGGCATACTGAGAAGATAAGAAGGATCACTCTTACTTGTGAGCTAGAGGGGGACTTGGAGATTGAGGGAGATGCTAGACCTATGGCAGATATGGAGACAGAGGCGACTACGACCACAAGAGTTAGTGCAAGTAGGGACATGGGTGTCTGATGCCATGAAGGATGATGATGACTCTAATGAGACTAGGAGAGCTTAGAAAGACTGGTCTGACTTATCTATTTTAGCTTTAGGTTTATTCTCTTTTGTTTGACTTTGACTTCTAAACTTGTATTTTAGGATCTCATTCATCTAACTCTGGTCATTGGATGGACTAGTTCCGTCACAAATTGTTATTTGACTAGATGATGAGATGAAGGTCCCTTGGCAACCAAGAGAGAGGTAAATTAGTTGGTATTTAGAAAATTATGGAAAAATAAAAATATTGATGAAGAAATTGAAGAGAGAATGTGACACAATATTTATAGTAGTTCGATCAACTCTTTTCCTATGTCCACTCCTCAAGATCACACTAGAGTATTTCACTATCAAGATCTTTTTACAGGAGCAAGATCAAAAACCTTAGTGATTAGGCTCACTGTCATATCCCAAAACCAGAGATGCGACAATCCTAGGGTATGGGTAGGTGTAAGGCCACTAAAAACCCGTAGAACATACCAACCTAACTTGTGGCAATAACATACACATGTATATCCATTCACAAATCCACAATCATAAACATCATCAACCTGAAATATCATATTGTGATATAACCATCCAAAATATGATCAACTTGTCCACTATGGATCAAAGACAAAAGAAGTCCTCTATCCAAAATGAACAAGTGATAACCCAAAAGAATATTACAAACCATTCAAATATTATGGAACTCTAAAAGGGTTACATCTTAAAATAATAACAAAATATCCAAAATGAACAGAGTCTATACATTTATTTAGCTTCTTAGAGAAAGAAGTCAAGAAGCTCTATCTTTAATCTCTGGACCAACTATCTAGCACTTGAAGACCACAATAGAAGGAGGGTGAGCTTTCAACTCAATGAATTATGAATATGTCATACCTAAGGTTCAGAATCATATTAGAGGTTCGGAGTATTGTCTTTATCCATATATATATTACAAACAAAGTTCATATTACATATATCAGAATATATAATTAATGGCCATAAACATATCAGAATCAAAATCAGAGATCAAAATTCAGAGGTTAGAAATCAAAAGTCAGAAGTGCCTATAAGAAATGGTACATTATAGATATACTTATAAACATAAATATGTAAGGTAAAGCAATGTAAATGTCTGAATAACAAAGAAACAAAACAAGAGTCTAATGACATTCATAAACAGAACAGGAGTATTATGATCTCCAAACAGAGTATATGTATTTGCTCTAACACACACCTAGATAAACTTTGTCCCCTTTAGGAAGGACCCTCATACTTTGACTCTACCAATTGAGTCACTCGTGCACATAGTCCTATGATTTATCCATCATAAAGAAAGCATTCTAACAATAACATCTACTCGGTTCATAATACAAATATTTATAATAGAGGTTCTAATCAATCAATGAATATTTTTGAATAATTGGTTTATACTATAATAATGAGTTGGTTTCAAAGAAACAGGTAATAATCTCAACTCTTAAGAATAACAATGATAACAAGATATATATTTATGGTCAAATATCATTGGTTTCAAAGAAATACCACTTTATGATTGCATAAATAATCTCGAAATGAATTTTAACAGAAGAATCATATATACATATACAAATGCATACGAAGCACATATGCATAACTCACCTCCACAAAGTAATAATCCAAACTAAAGCTAAGAAAACTCTATCAAGCTTCAAATCAACTCAAAAGCACTTTAATGCTCCAAGCCCAACACATTCAACAAATCACAAATTTCAGGTTTCCTTACACAATATTATCCATATCAAATTCTTGTAATTCTAGACTCTTTAAAGCTCATTTAGATAGTTCTTAAACTTAATTTAACCATTCTCAAAGAAAATTATGGAAGAATAGAAGTATCAATACTATTTATATTACTATTCACCATCTACTCTAATTCTTCCAACAACCAAAATCTTTAGTCACAAATGCATATAACATACTTCTCATAACTTATATGTAACTATTCTAACAACCTATAATCTTATATTATAACAGAAATAAAGTTCTAGAGAAAATATCTCTTTCTCCTTAAATGAGGATTTTTGAAGAAATCTTGAACTTGAGATGATTTAATGATCTTTTATAGTGTTTTTCCTCTAAAATGTAGCATTAATATGAGTATTAATGCCTTAGAAATACATATTAAACAATTTTAGGGTTTGATGGTTGAGAAATAAAGAAAAAAGAGAAAATGGTTAAATTTCTCGAATGTTTGTCAAATGAGCAGATATATATAGAACCCGACGCTTCACGCCTGTGAAACAAAGACTCACACTCATGAAGGTCGACCTTTCATACTCATGAAGATTAACTTTATGCTCATGAAAGTGATATAATAGAAATTCAAAATTCAGACATAAATTTTTTGTACGCCCGTGAAGATAGGTTAAGAGGCATTTCTCAAACTTTTTCCAATCTAACTTAACCAAAACTCCACCAAACACAACTTAATCACACAAAATCTCTTTAACAGATAATACTAACAGAAAATAAAACAGAACAAAGCAAAGAATCAGAATCTATCATAACACAAACAAATTCCTTAAAAAATATGCCAAATAAAACTCAGAACACAGGCAATACAGATAAAGGGTATTACACTCACACTCAAACCTTATCAAATGTTTTCATAAGGCTCACACTCAAACCTTACAAGTGTTTTCACAAGGCTCAAACTCAAATCTTATAAGTGTTTTCTTAAGGCTCACACTCAAATCTTATAAATATTTTTCTATTTGGCTCACAATCAAACCCTTATAAGATACAAGAGATGAGAAGAAGAAAATCATTTTTTACCTTTCCCAAATATGAAGAATGAAGAGCAATTTCTCCATTCAAAAAAAAAAATCTTCCCTTGACTAAACACTTGTTGCGTAAGGTAAAATTTATCCTTAAAGAAAAAAACTCATTCTCGCAAGGTAACCTTTAAATCTACCTACGTAAAATTTAGAGAAAATTTGATAGAAATATTTAATCAAAATATATAAAAGGGTCGATCAATAGCAAATGTGATATATTGTAGTAATTATAATATGGTTATACAATTGTTAAATGAACCAAGATGCCAAAGGCGAAACCAAAAAATCTCATTAAGGGATCAAATTTAGTAGAACATTAAGATAGTATTCACATTTATAACATTCAAACTAAACAGATAGAAGATAAGATATAAACATTAATAACAAGAAAAACACAAGAACAGGATAACATTCTAAATACATAAATTGAATAATAAAAAAAAAGTAAAAAGTTTTATTCTTCTATCTATTGTGTTGTGCCATTGTGAATTTATAGTGGCTTGCCAAATCTAGGCCCAGCAAACCAAGTGTAAAATTTTCTAATATGATAATAAATGTTTTCAGAATTCAAATTTTATAAACTCTTCCAGTTAATGAATTAAAATTACAATTACTAAAATATAAAAAAGAAAAATAAAATGAAAAATCTTATTTCAAAAATTTATTTTCATTCTCAATTCCAAGTTAACCAAAACATGCTAATACATATGATTTCCATTTATTATTCAAACTCTTAACTTGAGATATCATTAATTAAATTTATAATTAGGTTAATAACTATTTATTTTCAAAACATTTCTCATTTTATAAATTGAGTTTAGGAGTACATATAGGTAATTTAAAGAAAATTAAATTTAATGACATTTAAAATTTTGTTAAAAAGGACTCTAATTTCATGTTAAAAAATTAATTAATTTAAAATTTCAACTCATAAGTGAGGATTGAAAAACAATTTTCATATAAATAAGACTTGATTTTTTGCCTAAAATAGAAAGAGTAGAGAATTAATCTAATTAAACATACCTCTATCCCTTAATTAGTTAATTGACTAAATATTGTATTACTCTAATATCTTGATCTAGTTGAGATTTTTTAAGGCAATAAACTCAAAGAAGATGAGCCCATGATCTAATTGGAAGGCCATGATATGTGTAATGAATTGGCATGCCATCTAATTACAATGCATATCTCATAGTCTTTTTTTTAAAATATATATATATATATATATATATATATATATATATATATATATATATATATATATATATATATTAATATAAAAAAGTGTATGTGTTGGTGGGTATATAATCTAAAACACGAGACAGAGCAAATATTTTTTTCT
>CANXYC012529401.1:0-13175 GCA_948193065.1 Aleurites moluccanus | reverse complement strand
AGCACTCATGTTCCTTCGAGTAAAACTTGAGATTCTTTCATACCCATTTATATCTAAATATATGTACATGATTATGATTTGATATCCAGATTCTTGATTTATGATGTTCATATCTTATTGAGTTGAAGGCTCATTCCTCTTATGTGGTTTCAGGTGCTAGTATAACTCGAGAGAGAGAGAGCTAATCCAAAGGATAGAGCTTCTTGATTTATTCTTCTCAAGAAGCTATCAAGAAGCTTGGATGTAATTATTTTAAATATTATTTGATATATGTATGTATATAATCATATATGTTGAGGTACATTCTCTTAGAGCTCCGTAACTAGATATGAAATATTGATTTTGTATCCATGGATGTTACTTGTAGACTCTCACTTGTTCCATATTGATGTTAGATTCATCTTTTGATCGGTAGGTAGAGATATTATGTTATAAATGATAAATTTATAAGATTTTAAAGAATGTTTGGATAGAATGTATGTTTTTATGATTAAGACAGGTTTAGTTTAGGGTTTTACGAATTTATGGTGGCCTTATGCCTACCCTTGTCCTAGGACCATCGCACCGGTGGTGTCGGGGTGTGACAATCAATTCAAAATATCATCAGGTATTACTGATTATTCCAGGAAAGGTATAAGCTCTAATACATAAAATTTTAGAAAACCCAAACTCTTCATAACCAAGAAATAGAGAGAACTCAGAGTTAAACGACAAATAAAGTTTTGGTTAAATATTTTATCTCTCATCAAAACATAAAAATAAGTAATTGATGTCTAATTTAATGGTGGAGCCAGAACCTTGGAGTTAGGGTTACACATCTACATTATATTTTTTAATATAAAAATTAAAATATTAAAATATATTAAAAATTAAATTGAGAGGATATCTAAACAAACAAATAATCTAATTTTTAATTTAATTTTAGTATAAGTACATGAATTTCAAAAACTTAATAAATAGAAAATAAATAATTTAATTTTTCATCTAACCCTAAATCATCTCGTATTGAATATTCAAGAAAAAATAATTATCAAAATAGTAATATCAAAAATTTAATAGACTATATAGAAAAAAATATACATCAGATTTATTTTTAATAATAAAAAATCTAAACAATTACAAAACTGTTGCTTATCTATTATGAATTGGAGATGATTAATGTTAGAGAAGAACTTGAGTTGATTTAGTAAAAAATTAAATTCATGAAATTTAGTTATAATTGAAAAAAAAAATGAGTAAAAGGATACTCTAAAAGAGAAGATGGAGTGATAATGATAAACCATGAGTTGATAAGAGCGAAAATAGAGACAAGTTAAAAAAATGATAATTAATCGGTAGAACGGTTAAATTTTATTTATTTATTATTTTTTAATGATCGTATAGTTGTCAATGATTGCAGACTATTCATTAATATTTATTTGTGAGTTTAGTTTGTTGACTTTTTTTGGGTTAATTATATATATATATATATATATATATATATATTATTCGCGAAATTACAATTTTATCACAAATTTAAACTTTTGATAATTTTATATATATACTTTTAATTTTTGACAAATTTAGCACGAAATTGGAATCCGGTCAGAGCTCTAGTGCCAGAGCTAATGTGACAATTATTATTATTATTATTTCCACATCAACATCTGACTAAGAAATTAAATCGAACCAACTAAATTAAATCAAATTGAACCAACTTGAATCGGTCAGTTCGATTCAAGTTTTCAAACTTCAGTATGATTCAATTAATTTTTTTGAAATTTTAGTTTTTTAATTCAATTTGATTTTTCTAAAAAAGACTGAATATTTTTTTTATTTGGTTCGATTAATTTTTTGAAATTTCGGTTTTTATTTTTGTTCGATTTTGAGAATTTTATTTCGATTCAGTTAAAACTAAATTCAATGACTGTTTACCTCTTTATTTCTTCTTCTTATTATTATTTTAATTATATGGTCATTCAATACCAAAAATATTAAAATTGGTTAAGTTCGATTTGAATATTTCGATTTTCTTTTAAATATAAAAATAATTAAACCGAACTGAACTGAAATAGAAAATAAAAATATTGAAATAATTAAATTAAACCAAACTGAAATAGAAAGCAAGTTATTCAAGTTGATTCGATATATTTTGGTTTGGTTATTCGGTTATTTATGTTATTTAAATAAAATAAGTGAATATATATATATTGGTTGGTTTGGTTTATTCAGTTTTTTTTTTAAAAATCAAATCGAATTAAAAAAAATTAAAATTTCAAAAAAAATAATGGAATCAAACTGAAATTTAAAAAATTAAATCGAACCAGCTGATTCAAATTGGTTCGATCTAAATTAATTTAATTTGTTCGATTTAATTTTCTATTCCGATACTGATGTGACAAAAATAATAATAATTATTATCATATCAGCATGTCACGTCAGCTCTAGCACCGAAATTCTAACCGAATTCTAATTTCGTGTTAAATTTGCCATTGAAAGTATATGTATAAAACTACTAAAATTTTTAATTCGTAATAAAATTATAGTTTTGCTAATAATTGATAATTTTTTTTTATAATTAATATTTTTTTTAATTTTAAATGTCTTTAATTATTGGTTTATGAATTTAATTAATGAATGTTATAATATTAATTTTTATAAATTTAGGGAAAGCACTTAAATGGCCAGTTCAATAACTAATCTAATATTTATAGACCAAAGTCAATTGCAACTAACTAATATTTAAAAAGACAGTAAAGTAATAACAAAATACAAACTAATATTTAATATAATTTACAGATTACATACTTAAATTAATTTATTTTTTATTTTATTTTTATAAGTGTCGTGCAAAGCGCGAGTTACCAACTTATGATCGAGTCATTAACTATATGTAAGGATGTTTTGTTGTTATAGATAGTGTTATTATTAGGTGTTAATCATATCACGGGTGTTTTAGTGAGGTGTCACGATTTCATTTCTTTTTATCAATCTAGTTCCGTGACTTCAGATTAGCTTTTGTTTGGAAAATCTATAAGCAAATCGTGCATGGGATGCTTTTATTTGCTTTAACATGTGATTATATATGTTAATTACATGACTAAGTATCTTCATTATATGCCATGCCATGGATTTGTATCGAAGATAAAGACAATAAATAGAATAATTAATTGAATAAATAATAAATATAATTAAGAGACAATAAACTCCAGCTCTCTAAGATAGCTTAATTAATAAGTGTAATGCTGATTAGATTTATACTCACATGCATACACTACCACATCTAATGTGATTAATATATAAAAATATTAAACTTGAATTAAATAATTTTATAATCAAGTCTTATTGAATATGAGAATGAGAATTACTTAAATTTTAATTAATTTAGACAAATAATAAAAATTATGATTAATTTTGAAATATTTTTATATAATCGAGCCAAATTTTTTTAATATATGAAAAATGATCTTCTAAATTATGTTAAATTTAAGTTTATTTCTAATTCCACTTAGTTTTTTTTAAAAGGTATTAATTATTATATATATTATTGATTATGATTTTTATTTTTAAAATTATAGCATAAAAAAGTTTTAAATATATTCTATGATTTTTAATTATTGTCAATAATATAAATGATTTTGATTAAATAGAAGAAAAAAAATATAATACAATGAACAAAAATTAACATTTAAGACGATAAAATAGTTATAAAAAATAATTATAAAATTTATTTATTTTTTAAAAAAAGAGTAAAGACAAATATTTAGACAATTTAATACTAGAAAAACATCAAGTTAAGGTATATAATTAGAAGTAGAAAATTGAGAAACAATGCCTTCCACATAGACAAAGACTCATCATTTCATAGGATCTGGGTGATAATTAGTTGACTTGGCAATTTTTGGGCTATAGATAGCAAAAGACAGTTACCAAGAATCCCTCTTTTCTATGTTCAAAAACTTTGAAGGATAGTTTGGAAGCTATAGGAGACCTAACTCTTCATATACACATGCATGAGTTGGGTTTCCTTGTTTCAGGGAGGAAAAGCCTCTTCAATCAAATCCCATAAGAAACAATCAATTTCTTTTTCAAAAAAGATCCATACTTTCTATACTATCCACCATAATTAATCATGTCATCACCTGAAATCACCATTAATTCTTCTTCTTCTTCTTCTTTTTATGCAGCAAGTGCACCCACAAGTCCAAGTAGATCATTTCTCCAACAAGACACTAAAAATATGCATTTTTATAGTGTGCCTAATAGTCCTACAAAGGGGATGATTTTGAATCCTAATTATAGTTTTGGAAATAAAGTATCATTCCCATCTTCCACATCACCTTCTTTCACAATAGTTTCAATGGCATTCGAAAATGTGAATTCCAATCTAAATGATTTTCAGAATATGAATTTTAATTTAGATGATTTTGAATTTGAAACAAGTCGTCATTTCAATATAAATGTAATGGAAGATGCTAATAATGAGGACGACAAGTATAGTATCAATTCATATAGTAGTCAAGACTCCAATTTTGAATTGGAATTAGAAAATCTACAACAAAGAACAAGAAAGCGCCCGCGACAACGACTTCAAAGACATGAGTCACTTCCTGCTATGGCATTTGCTGATGAGTTGTTTTGTGATGGGAAGGTAATGCCCTTAAACCCTCCTCCTTGTCAACAATACTCTAATAGCAATGACAATACAATGGGTAAGGATTTCTCAAGCCCAAACCCAAGCCCAAGTCCAAGCTTAGCTTCCCCAATCAACCCAAGTTCAATATTTAAGATTCCCTTTCCTAGGAGGAGTTTGTGGAATGATGATTTTGATCCATTCATGGTGGCTTTGGAGAATGTCAAGGAAGGAAAGAAACACAGACGGGCTTGGTCCATGTTGCCTTTACGGACTTGCACTCAATGGGATCCAGACGAATTCATGGACGAGCAATATCTATGCTCGAGACCTATCATGGTAAGTTCAAATAAGAAATTGGAACCAAATAGCTCACCCAATATTATTCCTCAGCAATCTATGAAAGATGGTTTAAAAAGCCCAATAAAGCTAGCTGAGCCCAAGGGAGTCGTATTCGCAAGACGGGTTAGAAAGGTGAAAATGGATTACAAAGGGCCCAGTAGATCCATTATAATCCCTACAGAGCCCATGGTTCAAGGAGGAGAAAATGAAGGGCCTAGTGGAAGGTCTAGCACTAATAAAAATAAGTGGCAGAAAATCATGAGCTTTGCACTTGGAAGTTCATCCATAAACAAAACAAGTAATAATGAACAAAAGCAAAGAGATCAAAATGTGGAATTCTCAAGACCTAAAATTTTGAAGAAATTAAGTTTTAGGTCAAATAAATTAGTCCAACCGCAATGCAATGAAGAGAAACAAGAAACTCAAATGACCAAAATGACCCTTGTTCGATATAGGCCAAAGCTACTTCTATGCATGGGTTATGGGGCAAAATATGCCAAGTAAAATGGCCTTTATTGTCTCTTTGTAAAGATTGTAGTAGAAAGCTATCCTTACATGTTTGTGGGATGTTTGTTTTTTTCTTTTTCTTTTTTTTTTCAATTTATTTTTACTTATATATATATATATATATATATCTATAGGACTTTGTATTGCACTCTTGGATCTTGGAACTTGCTAAGGGTGGGAGTGTATTGCTATTTTAGCTTGGAATCTTGTTGGGAAAAATTAAAAAAATTACTATTATGTTTCAGCAAAATGTACTTGAAATTTTTATTTTATCTTTATTATTATTATTATTTATTTCGCTGTGGTTATACATCAATAGTTAGACAATGGAGAGAGACTTGAACTTAAATCCCTGAAAAATTATGGAAAATACTTACTTGAATGTATGGATTTAATTCATATATCCATCCAATAGTTAATAAAATATTTTAATTAATAGAAAAAATTACTATTTAATCCTTATTATTTAGTGTAATTAACACTTTTGTCTTCTTATTTTGAAAAAATAATTAGTTAGTCCCTAATATATGATTTCATAAAACATATTAGTCCTTCCATTAATTTTTCTATCAAAAAGTTAAAAATAAAAAGAAAATAATTTTTTATTATATTTTAATATATTATAATATAATTTTATACCAATTTTATTCTTAGTCAAACCAAAACTCCAATATTTCACAATTCTCAATCCTTCATATTTGTGACATTTTATTTATTGATTAGTAATTTTTTTGTTAATTTTTGATTGATTTTGCTGGTTTGCTTAGTTAATTTTGCTTATTTTGGAGTATTTTTTTTCTGGCTTTCTGCATCTGAATGGCATAAAAGGAAAATTTTGATAAACAGTAAAAGATATTTTTGTCTTTTGATATGTTTTTAATGAAAAAATAAACAAAAGGATTATTTAGTGTGACGAAATAAAATATTAAAAATTAACTAATTAGTTTTTTAAAATAGAAGGACGAAAATATTAATTACACTAAATAATAGAAATTAAATAGTAATTTGCCCTAATTAATATGACTCTTGGTTTTTTTTTTTTTACCAATTGAAAAGACACTAATATTTTATTTTATTACATGTATGTTTTTCTTATTAGATAAATGTATATATCTAATATAAATAATTTTTTTTAAAAAAATTATATAATATCTCCGTGATTCTAATTAGAAATCCGTTCCCCTTTTCTCATGTCTAGAATGTCCGTAGGCATGAAAAATTTTATGATTCGGACTACTTAAATAGTTTAATTTAAAAATTGATATTGTATCTATTATTAAAAAAATAAGCAATATAACTTTATTTTTTTTACTATTTAGTTTAGAGGTATGATGTTTCTAATCCCTTCGTTTCAAAGCAAATTCAATCTCCAAAAAGCTGTTAAGATGCATTAATCAGCCCTCTGATCTACAATTCTGTGTCTACCAGGACCTTGTTTTATTTTAAATAACATCAACTCTTCCCATCAGACCTCAATTATTGTTATTGTATTTTTGGTAATTATAAATTTTTAAAAGAAAAATTTTACTCTATTAAAATTTAAATAACAAGGTAAATATTCGACCAATAACTCAATACATAAAAAGAAAAATACTAAATAAAAAGTACATGTGTGAAACATATTTAGGGTCTCTTTGAAATAAAAAATTAAAATTGAAATTAAGAATTTTAATTTTAATTTTTTAAAATTAGAATTATATTGAAATTGTAATTTCAACATTTATTTCACATAAAAAAAATTAAAATTAAATAAAAAATTAGTGATAATAAAAGTGACGGTGAAGTTGAAAGTGGTGGTGGACCACCGACGATGGCAGTAAGAGTGATAGTGGATAGTCGGTGGTAACAGTCCAATGACCCATAGTCACCAACAATAACGGTCAAATAAGTTTACATTATCGGCGGTAGCGAACCACCATCGTCGGAGGGGACAGATCACAATCGTCGGTAATGATATTGGAGGTGACAGCGACGGTAAGAGAAATGATGATAATGACAATTATAAAATTATAATTCTTATAGATTGAAAATATTTTTTTTTTTAATTATATTACAATATCATGGAATTATAAATAGAATTCAAATTTTAATTGATAGCTGCCAAACATTGAAATTAGAAATTCCAATTCTAATTTTAATTTCAATTCTTATTTCAGACTATTCAAATAAATTCTTATGAAATTTAAGAAATTGTCAATTGAAATTTTTATATATAAACATATTTATATAATGTCATGAATATCTTACATCAAGTTTTACATCAATGGGAGACATTTTACATGGATTAGGATCGCATGAAATAGCCATGGAAATCCTGCCTTGAAAAAAAATTATGAAAGAAAACAAGAAATAAGAAAAAGAAATGACATGACCTCCCACATTCTTGCGGCCGAATCAGAAGCCTAATTTCAACTTTAACAAGTGTAAAAGTTTTTGAAAAATTCAATTTCTTGGAAGAAATTAAGGCTTCTGTGACTAAAATCATGGGTTACTGCTTATATTGGAACTTTTTGCTAGCTTCCATTCCATGCTAAAGCTTTATTCCAATACTTCAGTTGGCCAAAGTTGCTCCCACCTGGAAATTTCTTCACTGGCATTTAGCTTTCTGATACCTCCATAAAATCCATCTGCTTCATTTCCTTCCTCGCAATGTTCTTTTCTGTTGATCATTGTACATCTCCATCTTGAGCCACGGGTATACTGATGGAACTCCAAAACTATAGTGTCTGTCAACAAAAATTTAATGTTAGCAACTCAAAGGAAAGATAAAAATATACCACCATTTTTTTTTTTGATAAATTTGACTCCGACTATAACTATGTACTATCATGTAAATTTGACTCGACTAACTCAAATTCGATACCTTTTAACTCTGCAAATGATTTTAGCATCACTAAACCAAAGGCTTATTATCCATTTCTAATTCCTTAGGTGTTGACAACAGTCAAGGGCTATTTGGTATTATTTTTGTTTCTGTTTTTAGTTTATATTTTGGAAAACAAGCCCATAACCTTCCTATCACAAAAGGAGTAACCTAACCGTTGCGCTAAGGCTCACCCTCAAGTTATAATGAAGTAGCAATTGTCAAAAATGTTTTTCACTTGTAGAAGGACCCTTATAACTGATTACTGACAAAAACTAAACTAAGATAAAACTTTTTTGGCAAGTACGGCAAATGCTCCATACTTTTTGCAAGTAAAGGAGGTGTCGTGTTTGGATGTTTCAGTTCCTTAATTTATTGTATTATCTTGTCTCCTCTTCTTTCAATATGCAAATATGTATCTGTTCAAGTCTACTTTTCCCGAGTGCTTGGTGACACAAGATCACACAAAAATTTGATGTCAACACCAGAAATTATGGAAAGTTAAGGATAATAGAAAATAAGAATTGACATCATTTCTTAAATATGAAAAGTTACCCGCTAATAGTAGACACTTCCAGATAGCTAAGCAAAATGGAATATACCATTTTCATTCTCTATACTAAGTTCCAAATAAAATTTGATTTATACAATCTGAGAAATGGCAAAATGCTGAAAACCAATCATCATATGAGAAGAGTTTTAAGGGTTTTTTATTTTCTTTTTCCTGTTGTTTGGCCTGGAATTTCCAAGGTTAGACAAGTGGTAAATGATTTCATCTTCCAGTCATAGTTCCTAGAGCTAAGGCCAAAGTTGTAATGCCATGTTTGGTTGCCTTTGGAAATTAGGAAAAAAAAATTACAATTTTTAAAATAAGATTTTATTTTTTTAGTTCACAAGAAATTCAAAATTTTTAAGATATTTTTATATTTATAAAATTTGAATTTATATTGACATTATATTTATTTTTAAGTATAATTTTAAATATTACAATTAAATTCTATTTAACTATTTTAAAAACAAACTTGAAATAAGATTCTTAGAATTTAAAAATCTATTTTCATTTTTATTTCATATCCATAATGAAACAAATATCTCTGAAATTATTGATATTCCCACACCTAGAATAATTTTGAATAGGATTATATTCATTTTAATATATATATATTTCATTTTAATATATATATATTCCATTTTTATTTCATATCCAAAATGAAACAAATATCTCTGAAATTATTGATATTCCCATACCCAGAATAATTTTGAATAGGATTATATTCATTTTAATATATATATATATAAATACATAAATCTACGTATATGTATACATACATACATATAAATCTATGTATGTATGTATGTATATATATACATACACATACATATATATAAATCTATGTATACATACATATAAATCTGTATATATGTATGTATACATAGATTTATGTATACATATACATAGATTTATATATACATATATATATATGTATGTATATGTATACATATATATGTTTATGTATATATATGTTGTTATATATATATATATAGACACGTTCCTCTTTATCAAGTAGCAAGTAGCAAAGGAGAAATGGTCCCTGACGTTACTTGACTTGTGGGTCATCTAGCGGGTGCAGTTTGCTAAGAAGACAAATGAGGTCCATTAGGTAGGAAAGAAGACAGAAAATTGAATGAAAGATTTTGAAGCTTACAATAGTATTTCAGCCCCCACATAGGAAAAAGATTCAACTTAACAAACAAATATACATACATATACTTAGATTTATATTTATATACTGTATGTATGTATACATATATATATGTATGTATATATTGTATGTATGTATACATACATGCAGTATATACATACATACATACAGTATATACATATAAATCTATGTATATACTGTATACATATATATAATATATACATATGTATTTGTATGTATATGTATGCATGTATATGTTTATGTATTTATATGTTTATATATATATAGACACGTTCCTCTTTATCAAGTAGCAAGTAGCAAGTAGCAAAGGAGAAATGGTCCCTACTGGTGACGTTACTTGACTTGTGGGTCATCTAGTTGGTGCAGTTTGCTTAGAAGACAAATGAGGTCCATTAGGTAGGAAAGAAGACAGAAAATTGAATGAAAGATTTTGAAGCTTATAATAGTATTTCAGCGCCCACATAGGAAAAAGATTCAACTTAACAAACAAACTTTCAAAAGCTAGTTCCAAGTAATTTGTTACTTGAATTTATAAAATAATATATAAAATTATTATTACTTTATAAATTTATAAAAAAATTATTTTTTATAAAACACAAGTTACAAAATAATGTATAAAATCACCGTGAATAATTTTATAAAAAATAATATTTTTTTAAATGATTGTAAGTTATAAAATAATGTATAAAATCATAATTATTTTGAAAGTTTATTGAAAATTTTATAAATACCAATTTTTTGTAAAACTTAAATTAAGGTTACTTATAGGTTTTTTTTAGTAAAAAGGGTCATTATGTTCTTCCAACATGGTTGGTCATAAATATACTACTGAGACAAAGGTTATCACTGTGTTGGTGGGAGGTATGACATAATAACAGGGATTTGTCTTGAGGACCAATCAAATGAGCATAAACTTGTGGTCCACCTATTGAAAAATAGAACTCAAGAAAAAGACTTACCTAAAAATGGGTCTAATTTGTGAAAGTAAACTTTACATTCATCTCATCCACATTTTTAAGAGGAAAGATGTTTTCTTATTCTCTTATATCTCATGGGGAATCACATGGAGCATAAAGGGAAACTTTAATAGAATAAAAAATAAAAAATAAAAGAAAGAAATGAACTCACCACTATTATGACACCTGCAATAATTTTCATTCCTATCACATGACTCCAAGTGACCTACAACACCATACCACCACCCTGCAAATGCATATATGGCATATTTAATCAAATATTTAAAGTAATCCAAATTGTACTAATAAAATCCACATCCGCATGTTTGTAAACTAATAAAAAAAATTGAGTTTATGTTTGTGTAGGGATATATATTAGCAAATGCAAAAAGAATAACTTAAATAAGAAATTGGTCCTCTGCTGTCTCTGGCTCTTGCTGACAAGAAAAAGTATTTTGTATGAAAAATTTTCTATAGAATTCAGAGTTCATCAATATAAAAATCATTTGTCTCCATCTTTTTATTTTCAGTCAATGATGTGATGATTAAGATTGAATTTGATGTTCAACAACTATTTTTGTATTGATTCTATAAAATCTTAGAAAATATGAAAAGGGAATACGTTTTCTGGACATGGTGTTCATGTTTCAATGTTTTACCAACTAATTATGAAAGAGCTTTTCCTGAAAAAGTAAATTTAAGATAGCTGAAAAGAAACAATTTTCAAGAAAATACCAATACTCTAATAGATTAAAACTAAAAATTATAAATAAAAAAAAAATTCTGATTGGATAGAGATGGCAAGAACAAACCATAAGGGAATTCTTTGTTTCTTCTCCATTGAATCTCAATGTGATCACCAGGGCTTAAATCAGTCGAGCAATCAGAGATATGTAAATCATGTGGGGAAGTGTCAATGGGTGGTGCTCTAAGCCTTTCCCATGGCACTCCAATTTCTATAGCAATTGCTCTTCTACCATGAGGTGGGTACCTAAATGGACAAACCATATAAAAATTCACTCCACTAGATCAACTTAAACATTGTAGGATTTGTTTCCTTATTCAATATTAAAACGTTACCTTCTTTGTTTTACACTAATGATCCAAAACAACATAACCCTTCCATTACCTGGCTTGAAATGTATCGGTTCGGGGATCATAGCTAAGATCAGCATCGTAGCAAGATAACATGAACCCAACATGCCCATTCTGCAGTGATTACAAGCAGAATTTGATAGTAATAATAAAAATTTATAAAGCATCAGACAATTTCTTCAAAAAGTTACTCAAATATAAGCTGAAGTAAAGATAATTCATGAATGGAAGCTTATTATAAAGTCAATGATTAGTAATATATACCTCACGATTATAGACCTGAGCAGGGAACCAGAACCTGCCAGTTTCAAGGGCAAGGTACCAGGACATAACAGAATCAACAGGTAAAAAGGTCTTTTGCTTGAAATTATTGTCATCATCATCCATTGAATTCATCCAAGAAAAAGGCAAAACTCTGGATAAAAGCTTCATTAATCTCTTTTGCTTGCCCTGTCTGCAATTGCCAAAATCTTTGCTTGAAGCTATATGAAATTGCCATTCCCTATAAGCAGCTGGACCAATAATCTTACCCCATTTTTGCTTCATATGCCTTTCCCATAAATGATCACTAATACACCTTTCCCTCAAAGAAGTACACACACCTGCCATACTACAAAGCCCTGCAGGTGGCAACCTCTCCAGAATATAATCCAAGACCAATTCTGGTAAGTCCAAAAATGACATCTCTCCACTTAGATCATCATCTACAAGATTTTCTAGTTTTCCACTTGAAGTTAGGGAAGTCATTTTCTTTATGGACATTTCTGAAGAAATTGGAGTGAAGTAAAAAGCTCTGAAAAGGGTAATATTTAGAGAACCCAAATAAGGAAACAGAAACAACTCTTTCCAGAACCAAAGTGACACCAATCTCACTTCACTTGCCCATGAAGGGAGTGGTTTGAGACGAAGAGACTTTAAAAAGATGAAGGAGAAACAAGTGATCACATTAGAAGAAAAAAATGAAAAGGGGGGGGGGGGGGGGGGGGGGGGGGGGGGGGCGGGGGGGGGTTGGTGTGTTTTGAAATTAAATATTAAAAAAAATATTATAAGTATGTTGATAAAGAATAGATTAAAAA
>CANXYC012528760.1:0-16105 GCA_948193065.1 Aleurites moluccanus | reverse complement strand
ACTCTTGATGAAACTATATATATGGAACAACCGCTTGGTTATGTCGATCCTCTGAAACCAGATTATGTTTGCCAACTTAATAAATCTTTGTATGGGCTTAAGCAAGCACCATGTGCTTGGTTTCATAAACTTGCAACTTTTTTTTTTGTCTTAGGTTTCAGGCTTCCAAAGCGGATAGTTCGCTATATATGATAAATAAGGATAATCATCACCTATTTGTACTTGTCTATGTGGATGACATTTTGGTTATAGGTTCTAGTGCCTCGCAGATATCATGGTTTTTTAAGCCATGCGTGCCACCTTTCCTGTCAAAGATTTGGGTGATCTTCATTATTTTCTTGGCATAAAGATAACTCAAACATCTTTGGGTATGCATCTTACACAACATAAATATATTTCTAATCTTTTGCATAGGGAATGAATGAATGATGCTAAAGCTTATGCCACTCCTATGGCTTCTGCGCCACCATTATCCAAAGATTTGGCTTCTATATTTTCTCATCCTGAGCGTTATCGTCATATTGTGGGTACTTTATAGTACATTACTCTTATTCGTCCGGAAATTTGTTTCTCTGTCAACAAGCTTTGTCAGTTTATGCATCAACCTAATGAGGATCATTGGATAGCTCTCAAGAGACTATTACGCTATCTCAAAGGCACTTTGTGCATGGGACTATATTTCTCATGTAATTCATCTCTTCATTTACAATGTTTTGTAGATAGTGATTGGGCTGGTTGCTCGGATGATAGGTGATCTACTACTGGTTATGCTATTTTTATGGGTCATAATCTTATTTCTTGGATGGCAAAGTAGCAACATATTATTGCTCGCTCTTCTACTGAGAGTGAGTACCGGACGCTTGCTAATGCTTCTTCTGAAACAGTTTGGATTGTGTCTTTATTATCAGAGCTTGGTTTTTCTCCTTCTTGTTTATCTATTCTATGGTGTGGTAATCTAGGAGCTGTTTATTTATCTTCTAATCCTGTTTTTCATGCCCGTACTAAGTATATTGAACTGGAATATCACTTTGTTCGTGAGCTTATAGCTAGCAAGAACTTACAAGTTTAGCTTATTAAATCTGATGATCAGCTTGTTGATATTTTCACGAAGTCCTTAGGTCATCGTTTGTTCATTCTAAATCGTATCAAGTTTCGCCTTCAAGATCTTCTGGCATCAACTTGAGGGGAAGTGTTAGAGATACTTCCTATATTGTAGAATAGGAATTCTACTTGTATTAAAGATTCTGTATACTTCCTATATTGTAGAATAAGAATTTCACTTATATTAAGAATTATGTATTAATTAGGAATCTTTATTTGCTCTATATTTATTTCTCTTTTAGCTTTATTAGATGTGTATAAATAGAATTGTACTCCTTTGATTAATTTAAGAATAAAATACAAACTTCTCATAATAATCTTAACACCCACCACCTCATCCTCGGTTCAGTATCCTTTCTCCCCATATTCTTTACCAGCCTAAGACACCAATCAAAATATTTTTCCTCCTTCTTTATCTCTAGTTTTATCACAAGACCAAACAAAAATAAATCTTGGTGTTTCTGCTAAATTCACCACACCTGATTGTATGCCACAAACAATTCCCCACCCTGTTAACTCACCATTTTACTCTCCTGGCTTTGAAAAACAATTTGTTAGTATCACATGTGTTGTTATCTCTACTACAATTGGTGCAAAGTATGATTATGTTTCTTTGTTTCTGATGATTCAACTAAACCTATTCATGTGTCTCCTGGTATTGTGGATTCAAAATCTCATTTCTTTCCAAAAGGTTCTGATTTGCAAATTTCTAAACCTATGGCATCCAATGTGCTTTTATTTGACCAATCAGTTGTTGTTTCTCTATCACTAAATGTGGCTTCTGTTCTCACCGTTGGTTCATAGAGCAAATTTCAGTCTCATACTAAGTGGAAGCGGTTAAGCAATATGGTAAAAAAAAATATATAATTCAGTACAGCTTGATTCTGGGAATCATAAGGGAAGGAAAATTATTGAGGCAATGGATTTGGATGAGGGGCCCCTAGGGAAAATGAATAAGCATGGAGATTTATTTGATGTGGAGTGTCACTTTTTTTACTCGGTGGAGGTTGTGTGGCAGCCTCACCATTCATCATGAGTTGCCTAATGTGGAATTGCTGAGGGCTTGGGAACCCTCATGTAGTGTCCAATCTCCGATAGCTTTTAAAGCAAAAGTCTCCTATAATGGTTTTTCTTATGGAAACTAGGTTGCACTCCTCTAAAATGGAGCAAATTCAGAAGAAAATGGGTTCTCATGCGGAATTGATGTGAGTTGTGAAAGTGATGGTCGAGGACGAAGGGGTGGGTTGTGTCTGATGTGGAATGATGCCTTCTATATTTCGTTGTCTTCTTTATCTCTTCACCATATTGATGTGGAGAATATTGAAATGCATAATATGACCAAATGGTGCTTCAAAGGGATTTATGGATGGCGAGAGATGAGTAATAAACATTTGACACAGTCTCTTCTTAGAGACTTAGCTTATAGGATAGACTTGCCTTAGTTGTGTGAGGTGATTTCAATGAGATTTTATTTCAAGATCAGAAGTTGGGTGGGTCTATGAGGGATTTTAAGGCAATGTTTGACTTTTCTAATGTGCTCTTTAATGCTGGGCTTCAAGCCTTAGGTTATAATGGTTACCGATTTACTTGGAGTAATGATCGGGTTGGTGATAGCAATGTTCAACAAAGATTAGATAAATGGGCAGCTTCACAGAATTGGTGGAACATTTTCTCTTGGTCCTAGGTTGATCATTTGGTAAGGCAATGCTCTGACCATTATCTTGTCTTTATTCAATGGATAGTGCCTAAGAAATCTAAGAAGAATAAGGATAGACCATTTCGTTTTGAGGCGATGTGGTTGAGGATGCTTCAATAAAAGATGCAGTTATGCAAGTTTGGTCTCTTCCACACCAGGATAGGGTTTTGGAGAAATTGGTGAATTGTAGTTAGATTCTTCAAAAATGGAACAAGACATATTTTGGGTCTGTTTATAAAAAGCTCTTAGCCAAGAAAAAAAATGGTTAATGCAATTGCAGAGCTTCAAGCTACAGAGGAGACTATCACACAATGTCGATGTAACACCTTAAAATTTTTTTCATTTTGAATACAAAAAGACTCCATTTAACCATAGGAACAATATACGTATTTTAATAGGACAAATAGCGAAAATCGACTCTGATAGTTAAGCGGGCACCTTGATGTGTCGTTTATCGAGCAAGTTTGGAAGTTCATATATTTAGATGTACCATTGGAATCATAAGATGGAGGAATATAAGAAATATTATTTCAGAATCAAAGTGGGGCAAAAAGGTGAATAATTATAAGTTACAAGGCCAAAATACGATTACTTGAAGTGTCGTGGAGGAAATTCGAATTATGAAAAGTCTAACTGATATAAAAGGGGCCATTTTGTCTTTTTTCTCCCATTTCTCTTCTTCTTCTCTTCCTCCCTCACCGTGGCCGAATTCCATAACTGAAATTCTCTCAAAATTTCCAAGAATTCAAAGAAAAATTGATAGAAAATCAAGTAAAACATCGAATTAACCTAATATACATCGGATTTGAGAAAGGAAAACAAGAAAAAGATTGAAGAACTATGAATTAGGATTTTGCCATCTTGAGAAAGAATAGGTAAATTGATTAATTCCTTATTCTTTCCATCTATTTTAGCTATATAATAGTAATTGTTAAGAAATTTCAATATTAAACACATGTTAAGGCAAAAACTTACACTTGAGTTTTGATGGTTTTAAAGAATGATTTTGACAAAGTGTAAAACATAAAAAAAAATTCAATATATGTTTGTAAAATATTTTTTTAATTAAATATATACGTTGTGAGGTGCAACTAAGAAAATAAAACATGTCCAAATTGACTCTTACACATGAATAAGGTAAGCTTTAGATATTCACCAAACATTGTACAAAGAAGACATTAAGCTAAATTTTGGATATATTGTAGTCTCATATGTCTTGTTTAATACAAAAAATAATTTAAGTAATTAAATATTTTTAGCTAGAGATATATATAATTTAGTCAAGGCTTCCAAAGAGTAACTCTGTGTAAAATAGAATATTATAGCTACTGTAATTTATTTAATTCACAAAGCAAATGATATTTGTTTTGGATAAAATTTAATATGGAGCTTAGAACATATGTGAGCTAGGTCTCATAAAATTTTCAGATCAATATGACATTATTTTCTATAGTTAATAATTAGTTTATCACATACTACTCAGGCTATCCAGCAAATGAATGAGTGAGCTTAATTTAAAAACTTGGAGTTTTAATGAGTTTTTTATCGAACCGATAGTTTAAGTGAGTTATATGTATATTATTGTGCATGTTTATAATCTCATTTGAATTTATGGAATCCAAATTGACCTTGTTCATGCTTTGGCCAAAATGGAAATTGTGACTTTCCTTTGAATTTTTCTTGAATTCAAGCTCCAATTTCATTGTTATTTATTATATTAAACCCTATTTGATTATGCTATTGTGTTTATTGCCATCTGAACTTAATTTATAAACTTTGGCTTTAAATATATAAATCCCAGAACCCTACCAAATTGGCCCCAAAGTGGTGCATACGTGTGAACCCATATTTCAACACCTTTAGACTGGAGTACACCGTAAATCAGAAGTCGAGACCCCTAGAAAGCAAAGCATGCCTAAAACGGGTCAAAAAAATAGAAGAAACAGCTTGAGATCGCAAAAAAGCTCTGCGGCACCTCAGAGAACTCTGAGTACCACAAAAGAGCTCTATGGTACCGCAGAGGAGCTATATGGTACCGTGGAGGGCTTCTACAGTACTGCAGGCCCAGACTCATCCAAAATCCAGCTTTTCACCCCAAAATCCCACATTGGAGCTTTGTTGTCTCTTCCTTCACCTCCCAACTTATAAATAGAGCCCTCCATTCCACCTTTGAGAGAACAACCTTGAATATTAGTGGATGATTATCTTATTATTCATTCCTATACTCCTCCACTGTAAAGCATTTTTATGGCGGTACCTTCTTTGGTTTGCTTGCCCAATTTAATCCTCATTAGGATTTCAAATTGGCTCTTAGTTTGCTTTTTATAATTTTGAATTGTCTTAGTTTGTTAGAATTAGGATTAGTTCAATTGAATGTAGTTTGCAGTTAACATAAGAAGGAGGATATCTTAGCATTGGGAAAAGTGAAACTTCGATCCGACAAGTCTCTCTACCCGCCCTCTGTTCCCAAGTCAAGAAGACGGAAGGTAAAACACCTAACTCTTTCTCTTTTTCTTTCAATTCGGTAAAGTATCGAATAAATAAAACATGATAAATTGAGCGAAATAATCAGACCAACTCCTTTTCAACAAGGAAGAACTGCGTGGCTTTTGATTCCCATTCAAAGGAATACGCAGGTCTGCTTATTTTAAAAGCATCAAATTCAAATAAATAATAACTCCTCCTTTTTCATTTCTTTATTTTAGTTTTTATTTTCTCTTTCTTTATTTTAGGGAATGTGTGATTTTCTTAGAATCTCATAAGGGCTAGAGAACATATCCCTTATATTTGGTTTTATTTATAATTAATTATTTAATTTTTGTCTTTTTATTTTATTTATTACTTATTCTTTATGCTTATTCTATATTAATAGTCATTGCATTCATTCAATCATGCAAATATATTGTCAATGTTCATGAATTATTTTTTAAGTTATCTTTATATTAATAAGCCAAATAACTTTTTGTTAAATAAACTGAGAACCTAGTTCACGAATCATCTTTAGTTTCAAAAACTAGTGCATTTTTCCTTTGGGATAAATAAATTGGAGTCAAATTATGGGTTTTTTTCTTAACTTTTCTCAATTTAAAATAAATTTCGGTGGCGACTCCCAAAACCCAAATTTTCAAAACTAAAATAAGCTATAGCCACTTCAATCGTGAGATCGGACTCGAATGAGCATTCTAATTCCTAACGGACCAGACTGGTGCTCTGATGAGGCCTCACAGTTGGCGACTCTACTGGAGAAATTTTTTTTTCTTAAAGTTAAAGAGGACTGCTAATTGGTTTATTCAAAAATCTAAAATGTTTGACTTTTTAATATAATTATAGCTTTTCATGCATCACTTGCATAGGCTCTTTACCTCCAAACTTAGTTTTTTAGGAAAACAATGGATAGCGATTATAGCATTGAGTGGGTAACCCTTCTTGAGTCTACTTGTTGATAGTGAAAGCATCCACCCTACGACGAATCCTTTGATCCTTTCAAAGGTGTAACGGGCAATACGTACTGTTGGACCCATGCGAGACTCCTTAACTCACATGTGGTTAGGTATATCACTACCCTAGTTTGACAAGTACCCAATCAAAGCCACCCTTACCCTTTTCATGTAATGAATTTAGAACTTGGACCCTAGGTTGTATGTACCCTAATAAATTAAGCCTTGATATGATTGCATAATCATGAACCACTTTTTATTCCTGCATACATATCATCCATACATATCATGCATAAGTTAAAAGGCCTTGAGTAAAATGGAATGTTAGATCCTTCCAAATACATTGGACCTCCCCTTTCATATACCCATACCATTGCCAAAACCCATTTACCCAGTGTCATGTTACTTTTCCAAGTTAAGTTACTTACCCTTTTTTCCCTTCCTATGTGTTCACAAGGTACATATGGCTACCTAACCGACATGGATGCTATGTCCACATTTCTCACCGAAATTCTTAAGAAGCAAGAGGACAACTTTCAGACTATCCTTAAAGCCCAACAAGCTAGTTTTGTTGCCACCATAAATTCACAATGCCAGTCCATTATTAATGAGGTTAAAGCAATGATGAACCTCAATGCCCTCCAAACCAAACCCATTGACCCTATAACTTCGAACCCTGTTATTGATCTAACTAATAAGGGTAAAGATGTTGAAACTCATACGAACCTAAACCCGAGCACTAACACACTCCCTGCCTCTGCTTTGAATCCTTTCAAGGTAAGGAATCCCCTTCTTTCCTTGATGCTAAGAAATTCGTGGAAAATTTTGAAGTCATGGAAAGGACCCTCAAAAATATCAAGAAGCATAAGGATTTGATTGATGTAGATTCTTTGCCTCTCTTTCCAAATGCCAGAGTTTCACCAAAATTTAAAATGCCTAACATGGACAAATTCAATGGTACCACTTGTCCCAAAACCCACCTTAAGATGTATATTGGGGCTATGAATCCTTTAGGGGTTGATAATGACCTCCTTGCTCAACTTTTTCAACAATCACTAATTGGGGCTGTGGTAAGGTGGTTTGTTGATTTGGACTCAAATTACAAGAAAACTTGGGATGACATCTACAATGCATTTATTAAACAGTATCATTATAATATTGAGGTGGATGTAACTCGGAGAGACCTTGAAACCACCAAGCAATAACAAAGGGAATCCTTTACCATGTTCCTTATGAGGTGGAGGGGTAAGGATGTTCAAATGGTGAATCGTCCAACTGAACAAGAACAAATTGATATTGTTGTGAAGAACCTTCTTCCAAGTTATCAAAATTATCTCCTTACCTAGTATCTCTCGGACTTTAAAGCTCTCATGGCCACAACTTCTAAAATTGAAGACTTGATCCAAAGTGTCCAGATCAAGGATGAGTCTTCCGATTCATGATACAAGAAGAATACCACCTATACCCCTAATCTGAAAAGTAGGGAGGTCACTGCTATTTCCAACCACTAGACAATGAGATTGGAAAGAAGAAAATTCATTAATCTGGGCATGCCTTTGAGCATAGTTTATAAGAAGGCTTTGGAGGCTAATTTGCTGAAACCCTTAGAACCAAGAGCACCACCCAATCCATTGCCCAAAAGCTACAATGTGAATGAATATTGTGAGTATCACCAAGGTGTCGGTCACAAGACAGATGCATGTAAAAATCTAAGGCATAAGATCCAAGATCTTGTTGATAGTAAGGATATTTTACTACCGAGGCAGGGACCCAATATCTCCACCAATCCTTTACCAATTCATCAAGTTAATTTTATCATTGCCTCAGATTTTGAAGCTGATCCGATCTCTTTGATCCAATCAGTTTCTGGTTTTTATTGTGTGCTTGATTTGAATGACTTTATTAAAGAAGTTGATGCCATTATAAGAAGTGGTAAAGTTTATCAATCACCACCTATTCAACTTTCCCCTCAACCAGTCCAACCTAACCCTCCTCCAATGGTAAAACTTGGCCATGAACCTGATGAGGATACTGTTCTTAAGCAGCTTAAAAATACCCAAGCCAATATCTCCATTTGGAGTCTTATCCAATCATCATACCCTTACCACCAAGTTCTTTGTAAGGCGTTAAACCAGAGCCAAACACCTATAGATATCACCCCTGAAACCTTGGTTGCTTTGCTCACCAATACTTCCAAAGCTACTTCCATCTCTTTCAATGATCATGATTTGCCAAAGGGGGAAGCCAACCATAATCATGCTCTTTATATAATAGTTATGACTCATGGAAAGACTATTCCAATTGTGTTGGTAGATAATGGGTCTGCTTTAAATGTTTGCCCAGTCAAGGTGGCTAGCTGTTTGGGGTTAGTAGCTTCAGACTTTACACTCTTCGATCATATTGTGAGGGCGTATGATAATATGAAAAGAAAATTTTTGGGTGTGGCTACATTAGATGTTACCATTGGACCTATCACTGCTTCCATTCCTTTTTAAGTGATCGATGTACCTACATGCCTTAATCTCCTCTTTGGAAGGCCATAGATACATCAAACCAAAGTTGTTCCTTCATCCTTTCACCAGAAACTTAAGTTCCCTCATAGAACCTCCATTGTCACTATCAAGAGGGATATGTATGGGAAAGTGAAACTCATAACCTTATGCCCATTTTGGAAATCCAAGCCTAGTTAACATATGCTCATTTTTCTGGTATTTTGTTTGATACAATCCAATTCATAAAAGCTGAAGAAGATAAAGAACTCATTCCTTTTGATTTTGATACATATGGCAACTTTGTTGTGGCTAATATGATGAGGAAAATTGATTACTTTCCTGGTTTAGGTTTGAGCAAAAATTAACAAGGGATGAAGAGTTTTTGAGAATATCCTGTAGCTAGTCCTCCTTTTGGACTTGGTTATAAACCGACTTAAGAAGATTTGATGGAATCAGAAGCAAAGGCTAAGGAAAGAGCCTAAGCCAAGAAAAGAGTTGAGGATTATGAATGGCAGATGTGCCCTTATTTCAAAACCCTCAATGGGTATTTTGTAAAAAAGGGTGAAGATTGTCCTTATTGTGGCTTCTCTGAACCTTGGATTTGTCCCATTACTAAGAAATTAATCCCTAGTTTTGAAATCTTCTTTGATGTCAGACTTACCTTAGAAAAGTGTGAGCCGATATTCATGCTGGAGCAAGATTAGGAGGATAACATGGGAGCTACTCTCTTTGAGCAGATCTCTGTATTTGAAAATGAAGAGAAGACAGACCTTACCAAATTCATCTAACCAACCCTGGCCCAACTTGAAAATTGGCACTATAGAGAGGAGCCTGAGTCAAAATCTGAAACTTAGACTGAGTCTATTGAGTCTTTTCCTTTTACCTTTTCTTCCGAAACTATTGACCTTCCGGGTCCTTTGTTTAGTTTTTGTCACACCTTGAATCCAGTGGTACAACGGTCCTAGGGCAAGGGTAGGCTTAAGGCCACTATAAACTCGTAAAATACTCATATCTTGGATCTCATACATAACATATATACACATCATACATAGTTATCATCATGTATACTCACTTCTATGAATCATATAATCATCATTCATACAGTTCTATAAATCATCATATGATTTTCTCTTGTTTCTTACCGATCAAAAGATACATCCCACATAAGTAAGGAACAAGGGCAACTCACAATATATCAATTCAGATATCAAAATAATATCATCTTCAATATCTAACTATGGAGCTCTAGAGTATACTCCTCATACATATAAATACCATAATACAAAATAATATACATCAAAAGAATTACATAGAGTCTTCTTGGAGGAATGAATCAAAAAGCTCTGTCTTCTATGTTAGCTTCCACTCGAGCTACACTATCACCTGAAATCTACAAAAAAGGAGTGAGCCTTCGACTTAGTAAGATATAAACATGAAATGCAATGGTTAAGCTAAATGAACATGGGTATAGAAGTTTCATAAGATTATGCTTACAAGAACACAAGTTCTCACAATCAAATAGCACTGTTAAATCATATGATAGAACTGTCATCATAATCAGAATGCATCAGTAGACATACCACCTTATTGTAACAAAATACATCAGTAGCCTTACTACCTTATCATAACCTATATGCTTGGTCGGGCATATGCTTAAAGCTCATGGTCCCTTCTAGGTGGAACACTGATAAAAACCCTATCAGTTAGGTTCTCAAAGTGCATAATGGACTAGTGAATTTACTCTAATTGGGAAAAGCATTCTGTACATATACATGTCATAGGTCATATAGCTTGGATTTCACAAAAAATCATATTGGTCACAAAACCATCAACATATAAACATGAATTCATTCAAGTTAGCAAATGGGTTTATATGTGCTTGGTCCAAGGAAGAATGACCAAGTCATTTATAACTTATAAAGTGATTACATGAAACAAATTATCATTCGTTTGAGAATATCATGGGAAATTCATCTAATAGGTTAAAAATACAATATTTCATAACATGAGAATCATATACATGTACATTAGGAAGGATTGAACAATCAATTTTAAGGAAACAATATGCATGTGTAATGTTTATACTTACCTCAAAGCAAACTATCCTTATACTCCCCTCAATTACTTGTATATTCAATAATCTTCTTTATTTTCTTGAGTTCTCCTCTCCTATGTCAAATGCCCAAATACTCACAATTAGGGTTTATGCCAAATAATGCTCATACATGGTAAATTCTTATGATTCTAATCATCTTTTAGAATCCTAATATGTTTCTAATATCCATTTAATCACTTATTAAAGAAATGTGGAAGATTGGAATGAATAGCTACTATTTACCCAAAACCCTAAATCCATATATATCTTGCTTATAATCTATAATAAATACTAATGATGCTCTTAAACATCTATACTTAACTTATATTCATCTATTCTAACCATTAATTAACTTATCTTAAACTTGAAAGTGAGTTTGGAATAAATACCTTGAATTCCTAGAAATGGAGAATCCTTGAGAAATTTGAAATGTTGGTGTTTCTTGGTAATTTAATTCTTGTTTCTTGTGTTATTATGATGAAAGAAATGTTAGAGGATGAATATTAATGAGTTGGTAGGTGGTTGGGACCATATATGAAGAAAGAGGAGAAGGAGAGTTAAAAATGGAAGAGTTTGAAATGAAAACCGGAGCTACCATATATATAGGCCCGACACTTTCAAGCCCGTGAAAAGGGGCTTCACGACCATGAAAGGAGTCATTCACGTTGGGTTTGAAGCACTTCTTCACAGCCGTGAAGGGACGTTTCATGCCTGTAAAGACGAATCTGAAGAGTTGACCATTTCATACAGAAGCTTTTCCCACGGTGGTGAATAATGTCTCACGCCCGTGAAAGCTTGTTGATGAGAATCTCTCATGTTTCTCCATTCTAACCTATCCAAACTCAATCAATTTATACATACACATGTTTAACACCTCAAAATCAGTCATAATTCATCATGTATCAACATATAATCTTTCTAAGAGTAACCTATACTAAACATAACATTCTAGATTATCTATCATGCATATATAAACATACATATGCTAACATTCATCAAAAAAATATGAACAAACACATATCTACTTTAATGTTCTAAGTACTGGGTATTACATTCTCCCAACCTTAAGAAAATTCGTCCTCGAATTTTAAGACTTACTTTGCTCTTAGAATAAATAAGGGTACTTGTTCTGCATGTTTTGTTCACTTTCTCAAGTGAACTCTTCCATTGTTTGATTCCTCCATAGGACCTTAACCATTGCTATATCTTTATTTCGTAGTCTCTTGATCATTCAGTCCACAATGGCGACTAAAATCTCTTCATACGTCAAGTCTTATTGAAGGTTCACTGCTGGTACTTTTAGCACACGAGAAGGATCAGTGATGTATTTCCTAAGCATCGATATGTGAAATACTGAATACTTATTATCCATGTTAGGTGGCAAAGCTAGCTTGTATGAGACCTCTCCAATCTTGTTCAGAATCTCAAAAGGTCCGATAAATTGTGGAGATAGCTTGCCTCTCTCGCCAAACTGTAGAACTCCCTTCATTGGTGAGATATTTAAGAACGCTAGATCTCCAACGAAAAACTGAAGGTCTTTTCTCTTTGGATAGGCATAACTCTTTTGGCGACTGAAGGCTGTCTTTAATTTCTCTCGGATCAATGAAATCTTTTATTATGTATATCTTATCAATTCGAGCCCTTCAATATACTTTTCCCCAACCTTATCCCAGCATAAGGGAGATCTTCATTTCCTGCCATTCAAAGTTTCATAAGGAGACATCTGGATTGTTGAATGGTAGCTATTGTTGTAGACAATGTCACATGCCGAAAATTTGTAGAAAATTCTCCACAATTCTCCTAAGTTCCACCACTTTCCACACTTGTGTAGAGATAGCTAGAAATGCTAGACAAGTATGGAATATTCTAGCAAACTCTTGTATATACTAGCTTTGTTTGTAAATATATAGAATTGTGTGGAATAGTCTATATGACAAATCTAGACCGTTGGTTAGAATTCATCTCCACCGTCCGTTGAGGAGGTAGAATGCCTATAAATAGGCTAGGTCATTCTTTCATTTGTACCACGAAAAGCATTGTAATCAAGCTTTAGTAGCAAAGAGCCTTTCAAAGTTCTTTCAAACTCGTATTTTCTTTGCCTTACTTAAGCTTACTTTGCCAATATTTTGGCATTTGAGGGAAAGGCTGACTAGCTTACTCTTGGGTGAAAGTTTGCTAGTGCCACACAAAAATTATTGGGAGGAAACAATAGCCCTGTGACATTTGGTATCAGAGCAAGTCGATTATTGCAAGAACTTATAGGTGTCTAAGCTTTGTTGGTAACTCATTATCATGACGAATCCACCAGTTGAGAAGCTGCAAGCCCAACCCTTGGGAATGGCCCCGAAGGGTGGTAAGGGATAAAGGGAGAAGTCCCGAGAATGGTTAGCATTTATAGAAGAAAGGCTGGCTAGGTTAGAGGCCATTGTGTCCGACTTACAGGGGAAGGTCGAAGACACAGTCCTTAGTCCCGATAAGGTAGCATCCAAGGGAGATGTGAGTGACCTCCGAGGCAATATGCAAGGAGCCTTGAATGTGGTGCTGGAAGATCTTATGAAGAGAAATGGTTCTCTTGAGGTTGCTCTGGGTGATTATAAGACAAAAGTGGACAAGCTTGAGAGTGAGCTTACCATTGCCAAAGATGCCATTGTTAGCTTCAATGCTACGGGTCCTTCTTCCCCTCATCCGAAGGTCGATGCTCCCAAACCCAAACATTACAATGGAGCAAGGAATGCAAGGGACATCGATAAATTTCCTTTGGAACATGGAGCGCTACTTTGATGCTATTGGCATTCTCAATGAGCTAACCAAGGTACGCACTATCCCTCTATATCTTGATGATATAGCTACTATTTAGTGGTGTCGTAGGTGTGAGGATGCCAAGAAAGGGATATGCAGCCTTGACACTTGGGAGGATGTCAAGTGGGAGCTGAAGAAGTAATTCTATCCCGAACATGATGAAGATGAAGCCCGAGCCAAGCTTCGCCTATTACAGCATAAAGAAGAACATATTCGGGAGTATGTAAAAGAGTTCTCTGAACTTATGCTTGAGATCCCAGATATGGGGGATAAAGATGATCTCTTTTGCTTCCTTGATGGCCTTTCCAATTAGGCCAAGCTTGAGCTTCAAAGGCGGGGAGTCCAAGACCTCACCATTACCATGGCCACTGCTGAATCACTTATTGAGTTCAAGCGTAATGCTCCACCAAAGGACAAGGGGAAGAAACCTGATAACAACGGCAAAGATGGGGGAGACAAAGGAAAATCTTCCATGGGAAGCCACCAAACCAACAAGGATAAAGGCAAGGGTAAGGCAGAAGACAAAGGCAATCCTCCAAAGAAGATTACTTGCTTCTTGTGTGAGGGACCTTATTGGGCATTTGAGTGCCCCAAGTGTGGGAAGCTCGCTGCCTTAATGTCTTTCGAAGAAGAAAGGCCTGAAAAAGAACGAAGGTTAGCTTCCATCCGCCTACTAAATGCCATCCAAGCCAAACTGGGTGAGCAGCCTTGTGGACGGATGTTCGTGGAGACGGAAGTGGAAGGCAAAACCTTGAAGGCCATGCTTAATACAGGAGCTGACATAGTTTACATGGCCAAGGATATTGCTGACCAAATCGGGCTAAAATATTCTAAGTGTTTTGGCATGTTCAAGGGGGTTAACGACCAAAGACTCCCAATTGCTGGCATAGCCAAGGGAACAAAGATGAAAATCCGCAATTGGATGGGCCAAGCCAACATCACAGTTGCTCCCATCGATGATGGTTGCTTCTACAGTGGCATAGATTTCCTTGACCAAGTGAAGGCTGTGCTAGTACCTTATGCCAACACCATGTGCATCATGGAAAAGGAGGAGCCACATATGGTGCCAATCAAGCGGGAGTTTTCTGAAGAAAGAATAATATCGACCATCCAATTGACCAAGGGAGTCAAGCGGAATGAGCCAACTTTTATGGCAGCCATCAAGGTGGATGATGAACATGCCACTAGCATCAGCCAAGTGCCAAAGCAAGTCTAAGCCGTCCTTGAAGAGTTCAAGGATATGATGCTCGTTGAGTTGCTGAAACAACAACTACCTAGGTGGGAGGTGGATCATAAGATCGAGCTGGTCCTAGGAGCAAAGCCACCTTCCTTTGCCCCTTATCCCATGACACCTCCAGAGTTAGAAGAATTACGGAGGCAACTTAAGGTGTTGCTGGATGCAGGTTATATCAGGCCCTCCAATGCCCCATATGGTGCACCGGTTTTATTCCAAAAGAAGCATGATGGATCACTTCACCTATGCATAGACTATCGGGCGCTAAACAAGATAACGATCAAGAACAAATACCTGATCCCTCTCATTGCTGATTTGTTCAATCAACTTGGACTTCACCAAGTTGGACTTACGGTCGGGGTATTATCAAGTCCGTATAGCCGAATGATATGAGCCAAAGATGACATGTGTCACACGCTACAGGTTATACGAGTTCCTTGTCATGCTATTTGGTCTCACCAATGCGCCGGCATCATTTTGCACACTTATGAACAAGGTACTATCACCTTTCCTTGATAGATTTGTGGTAGTTTACCTTGACGATATTATCATTTATAGCAAGACTTTGGAGGAGCATGTGGAACATTTGCGGTAAGTTTTCCATGCCTTAAGGGACAACCAGCTCTGCGTTAAGAAGGAAAAATGCTCTTTCGCCCAAGAAGAGGTGGCGTTCTTGGGTCATATTATCGGAGGGTGCAAGCTGCGAATGGATGGTTCAAAGGTGAAGGCCATCTAAGAATGGGAACCACCAACCAAAGTCACCGAGCTGCGATCATTCCTTGGGTTGGTGAACTATTACCGAAGGTTTATTCGAGGCTACTCTAAGGTCGTAGCCCCACTAATGGACATGCTAAAAAAGGGGTGATAATGGGATTGGTCCCCCTCATGCCAACAAGCCTTTGAAGATTTGAAGAAGGCTATTATGGTGGAACCAGTGTTGGCGCTACTAGATTATTTGAAGCCTTTCGAAGTACATATGGACGAGTCAGACTTTGCCATTGGAGGAGTGCTCATGCATGAAAAGCATCCCATTGCCTTCGAAAGTCGAAAGCTAAATGATACCGAGAGGCAATACACGGTACAAGAAAAGGAGATGACCACCGTTATGCATTGCTTGAGAACATGAAGGCACTACTTGCTTGGGAGCAAGTTTATTGTCAAGACTGACAATGTTGCCACTAGCTACTTTCAAACTCAAAAGAAGCTTTCGCCAAAGCAAGCTAGATGGCAAGACTTCCTAGCAGAATTTGA
>CANXYC012527944.1:0-11031 GCA_948193065.1 Aleurites moluccanus | reverse complement strand
GTAAGCTTATTTTAATTTATACTTATTTATAAAAATAGTTTCAGAGTCATTCTGTAACCCCGACCGATCAATTTTCACTATTCACCTTAAACTTCCTTAAAATTACCATTTTGCCATTAGTTACTTTTTCAGTGTTCCTAAATGATTCTCACTTCTTTCTTTTTACCAAAATTAAACATTAATTACGGTGATCTTCTACCCCCAGATCAACTTCAGAAATTCTTCCGTTGATCGGACTGCTAATTTCTACGCAGTGTTCCCGACATTGCCGCTTTTCGGAAAAGTTTCAAGTTCACTTTCTAACTGTGTCTCTAAAATTGTTTCCCATCATTTCAAGACTAATAAAACCATATTCTGAGAATTAATTCATGCATATGAGTTAGGAATTTATAGGGTATTACATAACTAGTGTCTATTAAAACTGGAAATGATACCAATTGTCCATTAGTCTTACCAGGTATCCGTCCCTCTACACCAATTGTCCATTAGTTTATAACAAGTGTCCGTCTATCTGTACCACATGTCTGTTTACCTATACTAGCTGTTTGTGTGTCCCAATGCTTCATTTTGAGCTGGCAAATGATATGATAAACACCAGCTTTGTAAATTTTATATTTATAGCTCTTCAACTTATTGAAAAAAGAGAGCTAAACTTAATACAAAGTTTTTATACAAGAAAAAATTTCTTTCTAATCTTTATATGTTGATAAGTTTAGTTTCTATATACCTTTAATCCTTCTAAACAGTTTGGTACCATGAGTGTTGCAGTAAGACCCACCAAGGAAACGAAAGGGTAGTAAGTCATATCCTCCAACTTTTGAAGGTATTACTAGTGACGAGCTTGAAAGAAAAGCCGAAACAGTTACTGAAGTTTAGTGGACCCGCTTTACAAAGGTATATATATTTATAAATGTTTTATATTCATTGTTTAAACATTTATGTCTTCCCACCATTATGCTAATAAAAATTGACGTATAGGTCTAGTTTTAAGCCAAGTTAGGAGAGAAGAGTTAAGTGCAATCTTAGATTGCATGATCCTTTTTTTTTTTACTTTGTATGAACAGGGAATAAGAAAATTAACTATTGCCTTAGAAATAATCAAAAGATTTGAGAGGCCTAATAAAAAAGAAGTTGAATTTAAAAATTTCTTAATCAGTAACTTGAGTTTATAACTTTTATTATCTAGCAAGGCTTGGTGTTTTTGCACAATTATTGGATGACCATTAATCTTTCAGATTGCTCTTATTCTGATTGTCATTACTTAGATCACAGTGTAAATAAGAATCCAGTAATAAAATTATTAAATTTTGTTATTGATTGTTTAAACTCTTTAAGTAATTTTTTAGACAAACGGTTTAAGAATTTAGAATAGTTGACTCTCAGACAGAGTAAGTTTGAGGAATTTTTCCTCAAGTACAAAAGTCATTTGGGTTTTGTTATTAGCTCTCGCAATTACAACGAGTATGGAAAACTGAAAGAAATTAAAAATAAAAAAAAAAACACTTTGAAAAATCTTAGAGTAACTCTCTGTATTTTCACCTCTAGATAGTAAATTTTAAAAGGGAGCAGACTCATCTTGAATGGTATCAGGGCTAAAGAATGAGAAAAAAAAAGTATTTTTAGATTTTTTTTGAAAAAAGAAAAAGAATTTGGGGGTAAAAATAAAAATAAGAAAAATATAAGGCAAAAAAGATATGTCAGTAAAAAAAAAGGAAAATTTAAGAATTTTTATATTATATTTTAAAATTTAAGAACAATAATATGCATTAATCAATAGATGAAAGATTATCAATGAAATTAACTCTTAATAATTACTTACTAAATTAATATATAAAAAATAAAATAAATTATAATTTGGAACGAATAAAAAAAATAAGATTTTTTTTTTTTGGGACAAATGGGTATGTATTTAGATTTAATTATATAAAATATGCATTATTTTTAGATGCATAATTTAATTAGGTGCAAATCTTGAGGAATTGGTATGATACCAATATATCTGATAAAACTTGAGTTGAAAACTTATTTAGAAAATTTAGAAATTTTTTTATGTACTGAGTAATTTTTTCAAAAATTATATTTATGTTAAGCCACTTCATTCATTTTATTTTATTTTGTCATTGTATTTGTATGTTTTTCAATAAAAATTTATATAAATTAATATATATGATATTTTCTTATTATTTTTATAGTTGATCTATATATAATAAATTTAATTTATATTTTTTATATTAATATTTAAAATTATCAAAAGATAATATTTAAATTTAACAATAAAAATAATAATAATAATTTGTATATTATAAAATAAACTATGAGGTTCTGATTATTGAGAATGATAAATATACTTGCACATTTTAAGCATACTTCGTTTTAATTTTTTGCATTTAAGCTCTATATTTAGGGAAAATTCATTTCAATTCTATTCTATTCTATGAATATAATTGAATTATTGTATAGAATTTATTCAAATATTATATATATAAATAATAAATTTATTTTCTTAATTAGTTATATTTATTTAATAATAATTAATAATATGGAAATTTTAGGAGATTATGATATAAATATGTAATTTGATAATAAATTAAATTAAATTTTTAATATTTTAAAATTATCTTTTACTAAAAATTAAAATTAAAAATAATAATATCTATTAGTGTAATTTAATTTGTTTTAGTTTTTTTAAATAATTTCACCAAAATTTTATTTTTTGATAATGGCAAATCGGAAACAGAAGCCATGTCTTCAAACATTGAGAAAAGAAAACGAGGTTTTTCGAAAGTCCGATGATAGTAACAAAGCAAATGTCGGAACGGCGCCTCTTCACTCTTGCTCTTGCTGTCTTCTCTTCCCCTACGTGTCGTTTCTAAAAAAATTACTGCGCCACGTGGTACACATGTGCGTCTTCTTTCTTGTTTACCAGCTAGCCAAGGAGTATAAATTATCATAAATATAAATAAAAGTACTATTTAATGATTTCTAAACATAATCAATTTAGATTTATTTTATTTTTTATTTTATTTATTTTTTTTACGTGTCATTAATATTTTTTAAAATATTTTAATAATTAATTATTTATATTAATAATATAATATATAAAAAATATCAAAAATAAAATATTAAATAAAATAAAAAATATCATCAACACATCCCATTAGGCGCGTGAAAAAATCTTCAAACACTTTCGGTTTATGACAACACAGGCGCGCGTAAAAGCCAAAAACCAAAATTCTGAGTCGGTGGTGGTGGTAGTGACTAGACTTGTCTAATGTTAGTCTAGTTTCTCATTCTCAGCCAAGCAAACAAATCACCAAAACAAAAGCTAACTCAGTTTTTAACCAACCCAACCAAATTGCTTTGGACGACTCAACCACGGTTTTCTCGGGCCCGGTGGCTTTGACTGACTGAAAACAGCACCAAAAACCAAAGCTCTTATCTTGAAAAAAACCCCACCAAACTCCTCCTCTGCCTTCTCTTCTTCATTACTGCAACGGCTCCTCTGACTATAGCCACTACCTTTTCCTCTCTTTCTCTCCGACCACATCTCCACCGGCTCAACCGCCACAAACCCACATCAAGATATTGATAGAGGGCATCAAAAAAATTTTCTCTGCTACCACAATCATCTTCTTTAAAAACAGAGCATCTCCTTTTGCAAACAGAGTGTTGTTATGGCAGATAGTGATGGGGACCATGAAGCGGGCGCCACAACTAGTAGTTTTTCTCAGTTATTGTTCTCTGATGATGATAATGACGTTGTTGGTCTTGATATAGGCCATGCCTTTTACTCTTCCTCTTCTTCTTCTACTTTAATGCCTCCCAAAATGCTCTGTTTTGGGGGTTATTATAAAAACCAATATCAAAATCAAGAATCTGTTAATAATAATAGTAATAATAATAATGTTGTTTTGATTGGTGAATCAACAAAAACGACCCATCAGAAATCTGGGGTCTCATGCAGTGACTCATCTTCTGCTTCTTCTGTCACCACCACCACCACCACCACCACCAACAACAACAACAATGCCAATGCCAATAATGGCTCCAAATCAAATGTAAAGGATTTTAATTTCTAATTATTATTATTATTAGGATTTTCTTTTGCTTTTTAGGATTTCCTTTTCCTTTTAATATGCATGTCTAATTTTCTGCAGAGAAAAAGAAATGGGTCCGGCCAAGAACTAGCACAGTGCACTGCCACTGTCGCCAAAACTCTTTTAACAAGTCAAAGAACTAGTAAAAAGGCCAAAATGGAGAATCCCATTCCCACCGCCCATCCAAAGGTCCAAATTTGCATTTTACCATTTCTGCTCATTACAGATTATACATGCACATTCTTTTATATTATAATTTTTAATTTTTAAAGAAATTATTGTCTTAATTTAATTTATTTTAATTATTTTTTTTTTACTTTGCATGAGTGTCAAAATTTATTATTATTTTTTTTTATTTTCTCCACTTGATCACTCTGAATTATTAATATTTCAAAAACAATACATGTAAACATCATGATTTATTTGTAATGATAGGTAAGGAGAGAGAAGCTAGGGGAACGAGTTGCTGCATTGCAACAGCTTGTGTCACCCTTTGGCAAGGTAAATAAAATTGCACTATACATAATTGACCAAAATTATTTTATTTTCATAAGATGGAAAGAATTATATAGCAAAAGAATGCATAGTTGCATACCCTTTTTTCTACATGCATATTTGTGTTGGTTTTTTTAATGAAAATAAATGGTAAGTAAGGATGTTTGGGAATTGAAATATATGTATTATATATATATATATACTGCAGACAGATACAGCCTCAGTTCTACATGAAGCGATGGGATACATCAGGTTTCTGCAAGACCAGGTTCAGGTGCTCTGCTCTCCTTACCTGCAACACCTACCTGTGAGTACTAAACTAGGTCCCACTTATGGCCTTTTCATATCTTTTTAATATAATTCCACCTCATTATTTGGGTCCCACCTTGTTTTTTACCCATCTGTTTTAATGGGTTGATGATATCAACCATGACCCACCCTTGTAGGTCCCTCGTATATTTTGCGACTTAAGCTACCCTTACTTGCCTGGAAAATCAAATGATATTTTTTTACTGTTTTGCTGTTTTAGGAGGATGAAGAAAATGAAGAAAAAACAAGGACGGACTTGAAGAGTAGGGGATTGTGTCTGGTCCCAGTAGAATTCACCGTACACGTGGCAAGTAGCAATGGTGCTGATTACTGGTCACCTGCTATGGGCAACAATTTTTCACCTTCCTCATCAACTAAGCAGTGGTGAATTAAATCCAAGCCAATCCAATCTAATCTAGATTTTGACAGCTCATGATCAAAATGGTAAAAAAGAAAGGGTAAAAAAGGTTTTTGGAATCTAATTTTGGTGTAGATTAGATAGAAAATGAGAAGTAAAGAACAGAAGACTTATCTATTTTGAAAAATTATTAAATAGAATATATGATAAGAGTTTATTTTTTCTTATTCATACGAAAGCGAATTCATATATAATCAAAATGAGAATTCATATATAATCAAAATGAAATGAAATGAAAGTGCATTTATATAAATATAAATTTATTTTTATCAAAATGAAATGAAGATGTATTTATATAAATATAAATTTATTTTTATATAAAAAGAAGAATATTTATGTCAAACTTAATAATATTTTCTTTTTTTATTTGTATTTGGTAGAAAGTGTATCTTTGGTTTTAGCCTAGGATTTGGATATTTAGCATGGCTTACATTTGTACATTTTCTAGGCTTTTTGACCAATTACCAATGCCATTTTGAAAAGAGGGCTGTAATTGCCTGTGCATTTATGTATTTATAGATTACAACTTTACACACTTCCTTACTTGTTTAATGAATTTTTCATTATTCAATTCAATTTTACATGATTTTTTGTAGAGCTCTCTAATTTTAAGTCTTAAGATATATTTTCTGGTAAATTATTCGTAAATTATATTAGTCAATATGTGAATTTTTAAAAATTAATTCAATGGCTCTATTATTTACAGTCGGTTAAATGTTTGGGTTAATTTTTCCATTATGTTACAATGAAATGTCCATTTATCCTTAATTTAACTTCTAAATGTATATTCTCCTTCATGTTCAATTTTCTCCTTCTCAGTATTAAAAAAAAAAAAAATTCTAATTTTGCTTTTCCTTTTCTACGGTAAAATCAACGAGTCTCATTTTATCCTACCTAAGTTACATTTTGGCATTTTCGTCTATCTATTTGCATTTTATATCTTACCAGTCTAAATTTATTTCAAGAGAAATTTTTATTTATATCAAGCGCACAGTTTTATTCCTCTTAGAATATAAGTATAAAAAATAAACATGTGAAAAAAAATTTCATATTAATTAAAAATAAAAATTATGTGAATTTAATAAAAAAATATGCTCTTCAATTTTAGAGATTAATAAAATTCTATAATTTTATACATCAAAATTAATAAAGAGGTGTTTGATAGAGTGAGGGTTGAGGGGGGTTGCTGTGTATTTTTATACAACAGTCTCTTATGTGGTCCATTTTAGTTACTTAAAAAATTTTATAAAATTTTTTAAAAATTATATTTTGATAGTATTTAATGTAATGAATCTATTGATGTATTTTTTATGTCAAACAAAAATTATTTGGATAGTTAAAAATGCATTATAAATGCGTTAAATCTAGACCGTTAAATATAATACATAAAATTTATAATGCATTTTTAGCTGTCCAAATGATTTTTGTTTGATATAAAAAAATATATCAATAGATTCATTACATTAAATACTATCAAAATGTAATTTTTAAAAAATTTTATAAAATTTTTTAAGTAACTAAAATGGATCACATGAGGAGTTGCTGTGTCAACCCATAGAGTGATTGCTAAATATGCTATTGGTATAAAAATATAATTATAAAATCATGTATTAAACAGTTCATAATTGTTTATGAAATTTATCAATTAAATGAGATTTTGTTACGATTAGAGTTTTTTAATTGGTCAATAAAAAAAATAAATTAATTTTTTATTGATCAATTAAATAATGTAAATTTTTCTAATTAACTATATACATGTTGAAAATCGATAATTAGAAGTGTTTAATCAACCAACTAAATATCTCTTGAATGATGATATAATTTAATTAATATATTTTTTTTTCACAATAAAAAGATATCTATTTTTTTTTATTTTATTATTGTTTATCCTCTTAAATTGATTATAAAATAATGAGAGTTTTTTTTTCTTCAATAACAAAGAATGTAATTTTTCTTAGCAGTTGCTATGTTATCAATGCCATTGATCGTGGACTAACCGGACATCTCTCTATGGACGGACCTAACCTCTAGCAAACCAACTGAAGAAAAAGAAGACATTTTTCTATATATATATTGGAAGTGTGAGTCAAGTGAAGTTCCTCCACTTGCCTTGTCATTTCCTTCATATGACAATTCTTAGGAGTAGAAATAAATTTCGTACTATGGGATATCAATTGCCCAGCTAAAGATAATACAAAGTGGGCGTTTGGAGGTCAAAAATTAGTTTTATAAATAAAAAAAATTATTAATTCACAAAAATTTAATTTTATAATTTATTTTTAATTAAACATTAAAATAATATTTAAAATTTCTAATTAAAAATATTTAAATTTATTTTTCAATTGAAATTTTTTATTAAAATATCAAATACTTTTAAATTTTTTTACGTCTCTTTTAATATAGATTTTAAATTCTCAAATTAAAGAATTAAACACCCTTTAATAAAAATAAAAAATAAAAAGGAGAGAGGTAAGGGTAATTTGGTTATTAAAAATTAATTTAATGTTTAATGACTATTTTTAATTTTCATTAAAAGGAATACTAAGTACTTTTTTTATATTATATTCTCTTTATTTTCTTTATATTATTAAAATATATGATATGATTTAAAATTAATATAAATTAAATACGGTGAAAAAAATTCAATGGTGTTACTGTTATATTAATCAATTTTCAAGATACATAGTTTTATTTCTATATTTTTAGATTAAAAACTCTACTTGTCTTTTTTCACCATATTAATATTACAATAATGCCATTAGAATTTTTTTACTCTAATTAATTTTAAATCATATCATATATCTTAATAATATGAAAAAAATAAAAATAATATAATATAGAAAAAACTTAATACTCCTTTTTGATTAAGAGACTTGTACGTTGAATGAAATAAAATTATAAATAAACTAAATTTTGAATGAAATAAAATTATAAATAGATTAAATTTCGACAATACTCGTTGTAATTTGAATATTTTATTGTAATATAAGGATCAAATAATAATTTTTTCAAATTGTTTTAAATCAACACTTAGATGAATGCATATATTATCAGTAATAGATTTAAATTTGAGTATTTTTCTCCATTAAAAAAAAAAGAAAAAAAAAGTTAATCTCGAATTATAAATTTTCAATTTCAAACTTCATATTTAAAACTTAAGTTAATTTGAAAGAAAATTGAAATGAAAAACTATCTTGAATTATAAAAATTTTGCAATTTCAAACACTGTATTCGAAACTTAAAGTTAATTTGAAAAGAAAATAACAATTCAATAGTATAATTATGATTTTAAATATCTAATTTCGGTGATAATTATCTAATTATAAGTGTATAGTACATTACTTTTGTGTGTATTGAATACCTTTAATCACTCCTAATGATAAAATATTTAAAATCTAAAGTTTGATTAGTATAGAGTATAAGCAAATGTTGGGTTATTATTGCAGTGATATGAAATTTTTTTTAACAAAATATGGTGGTTATTGATTAATTTCACTGTTATGTTGCTTTATACAAATGTATTTCAATATTCACATCATCTCAAATAACTAAAAATAAAATAAATCATTTTTTTTCTTTGAACGTTTGGTCTAACCGAATCTTATACATATATACACTTAACATCGGATGTTTTAAGTTGAGTTATTGTATAAAAAACTGTAAATTAAAGTAATTTCAAACTTATGGAATAAAGAATTAGAATTGAAATTAAAAATTTTAATTTTAATTTTTTAAAATTAAAACTTGTGTTGGAATTATAAAATGTTTGTTTCACATAAAAATTAAAATTGAAATTGAAATTAAATAAAAAAATTAGTGACTATAAAATTGATGATGAAGTTAGGAGTAATGATAAACCGCCGACGATAGTGATGAGAGCGGTGGTGGATCGCCAGCGATAACGATCCAACGGACCTTCATCGTCGATAGAGATGATAGATTATCATCACCTGTGGTGGTGCTAGAAGTGATGGTGATGGTAGTGCTAGGAGTAGCGGTGGCGATGAGAGAGATGATGATAGGGATAATTATGAAATTGTTATTTTTATAAGTTGAGAATGAAATTATGAAATTATTTTTTTAATTATATTACAATTCTATGGAATTGTAGTAGAATTTCAATTCTAATTCTAAATAACTGTCAAATATTGAAATTGAGAATTTCAATTCTAATTCTAACTCTAATTTTAGAGTTTCCACTTTTTTCTATTTTCATAAAAAAAATTGTATTTTTATACGGTTTATAAAATACAATAAATATTATACTAAATGGTGAAATCTCATGATTGATCCGTAGAGAATGCACACATTGGGAGGAGCAACCACAAATTTTGAAACAAGATTTAGTCCTATCAAATATAATACGGGAATGTGGATATTTGTGGTTAATCTAAAAAAAATACAATAAATAAAATGATATTTTTCTTTTTTATATCTTTGATAATACAATAAATACATTTAAATTGATTTTTTTGAAACATTAAATCTTAAAGAATAGAGATAAAGATGTAAAATTGAGTAAAAGATAATATTATTAATAGAAATTATTAAAATGTATTTATCCAAATTCTATACAATCAAATTGGTTAATATATATTTTTATATTAGTATTATGAAAATGTGATATCATATTTAATATATAATAATTATTCATGCATATTAATATATTTTAAAAATATAAATTAAATAAAACATACTACTAAGAGTTGCACTTTTGCGCAGATTTACTATTAGTAATTTTAATATTTGATATTTTTTAAAAGAAAAATTAATTTTTATTAAAATTCAAATTTGAGAGATTTATTTTAATATGATTGATCAATACTCGTTGAAAAATAAATTCAATGAGTGTGCAGGGTGTTATCCATTTTTAAAATTTTTGCATTCGTTTATGCCATGAAATAAATATTTAAGTTGGAGCTATTAATTTAACATAAGAGTTGAGAGTCGAAATAAATTTTCTTTAAATTTTTTGTCCCACGAGAAAAAGAAAAAAAAAAGTTTAGGGCTCCATGACTTATGGATAGTGGCATCTTATGGACAACTGCATGGTATGCAATTGCATATGCAAGAGAAGATATAAAAGGATATCATATATCAATGAGGTGTGGTTAAAGTGGTAATATACACTTGTATTTTATGATGAGATTTCAAAATTAATTCATGAAAAATACACATATTGAGAGGTACAACCATGATTTTTGAAATATAATTAGTTCCATCAATTATAAAATGAAAATAGAAATACCTGATTTTAAAACCAAAATAAAAAATAAAAAATAAAGGATATCAGATGGATTTCACATAATTGTATAAAACACCATATTTTCTTCATCTAATATAGAGGTTAATTATATAAAACACTATATTTTCTTGAGCTAACATAGGTTATTAATAAGTAGTGAGTATGTTAACCCTAAAAATTAGATATTGGATTAATTTTTAAATTATTTAAATTTGGGTTTTTGTCACTAAAAAAATAAGGTAATTTGAGGAGGTTTTAAAGTATAATCAATTACAACAGTCAATCGTAGTTAAAATATTATAAGTGGCAGGCACCGTTCATCTAATTTTATAAGCTTGATTATTTATTTATTTATTTTTAATATGAAATGAAATAATTGAATATGAATTTATTATTCAAATCATATATATATATATATATATATATATATATATATATATATATATATATATATATATATATATATA
>CANXYC012527342.1:0-18096 GCA_948193065.1 Aleurites moluccanus | reverse complement strand
CTCAATATTCCATACCAAACATACATCAAATTTCAAGTATGCTTTCAAATCACTTTATACCATTCAATCTTTCCACATTTGAACTTATACATTTCAATCATTCATGCCATTATACAATATTCAAATCTTACTTCTTCATTTGAATTAACCTAACACCTTAAAGTAGTAAAGTCAATATGGTTATACTTTAATGGAAATCATTTCATTCATCCATTTTTCAATACCATTCAATTGTATAACATATATATACACCAAATGCATATCATTTAACCATTTAAACCTATCAAACATCAAAGTATCAAGTCATCATTCACATTTCAATATTTTGGCCAAACCAAGAATTACTCCAAATCAATTTCTTTCCATCAATTCATATTAAACACATCAAATACACATCATTCATACCTTTTAAACCTATTAAACATCAAAATCACACATCATTTTCTAAGCACTTCAATTCGGCCAACTTGAATCTTTAACCAAATGAGTTTGTTTCAATCTTTTAACCACAAATCCATGTCATACACATCATTTAAACATCATTTAAACCAAAAGAATCATCAAAACATCAATTGATTCAAAGTTCTTCCTATTAGGGTTTCAATCCAATTTTTTGAATTTCATCGATTCAAAATATGTTTTGAGCACTAATAATCATCAAAGAACATCTTATAATCATATTTGAATCAAAAGAATCACAAAACCATTAACTTACCAAAAGTTCTTCAAAAACTTCAAAGCTTTGATTCCTAGCTTTTTCTTGTTTTTCCTTGAAATCTAAGGTTATATTTGTGTTCACGAAGTTGGAATTAACTAGTTTCTATCCAAAAATGGAAAAAAAAACATAAGGTTTGGTGTAGCACAATTGTGGCCAATACTCATTAATGGTAGAGAGAGAAAATTCTGAATAGAAATGGCTAAGGAAGAAGATGGAGGTGGGACAAATCTAATAAATATCAAAGGTGTGATCTTATACATTGAGCTTATGATAGAAATGGTGAAACCTAGCTATCCAACCATTCATTTCTTCATCATTTCATCCAATGATTAGATTTAATCAAGCCTAAAATGATTCCATTGGATTGCATACACTATATAATTCCATATCTCAAAGGAAAAGACCAAATTGCCCTTAGTTCAAATGAAACACCTCAAGCACCTCAATTGAGCAGCTTGCCGGAAACTATTTTCAACCGGATTTAATTCTCCAACAAAACTTCAAATAATTAAATATCATCATTTTCATGTCCTAATATTATTTTCTACCTTCAAATATCATATTTATTTCCATAAAACTCGAAGGGGTGTGAAATGACCATTTTACCCCCAGTTCACCAAAAACTGAATTTTTCTCGATTTCTTCCTAACAGCTTTTAAAGCACTTTTACATGTGTAAAACTTTCTAAAACATTCATAAACATTCAATTTAAACATAAACATGCATATTACATAACAATTAAACAAAGAAAGAACTCTATGGGTTTGCCTTTTAAAACTTAAGTTCTAAGCCTTTAAACTGGGGTATTACAATTATGGAGGAAGTTGAGAGGGTAAACATGTTGTTTGATGATGATGTTTGGAGCAAAATAGCAAATCCATAACCTTGTTGTTCAATGCTAGCTTCTTCTTGTCTTCGGCAATATAATTGGAAGGATTATTGGGTTTGTTTTTGCTTTCTTCTATAGTAATAAACAACCTTTCTCTACCACTTTCCAAAGATCATACCCTTGGACCTTAAATAGAATCTCATCCTAACTTTATATTGATTGTAGTTTGTACCATAAAATAATAAAGGTCTTAAGCTAAAATGTCCCTCTTAGAAAGAGTTGTTGATGAACCTATCATAATTTATCGTAACTCTTAAAATCGTTGGATTTTATGCAAATAAGAGCATAAGCTCTAAGACCAATTGATGAGTCTTATATGGTAATACTCCTATAAGGGGTGAATAGGAGTTTTACATGATAATGCAATTTATTAACCTATATGCAATAAACTAAACAAATGCAACACAATAATGATAAAGAGATAGAAAGTAAGAAATTCTTAACCAATTTTATAGCGATTCAAAGCAAACTCTTCTTTTATGTCCACTTCTCCTAAATCCTCGATTTAGGATTCCACTATTCAAGATTTACTCTCAACAACTCTTACATCCTTAGTTAATTTGAAATTTCTCCCCTTTACACTAAATTTCCGAGATTGTACCCAAACACTTAATCAATTATAAAGGATTTAAGATTCAATACCTCTCAAGACTAGTACAAAGCTATTATAATTAAAAGAATTAGAGTTCAATAGCTTTACAATAATGAACACATAATTTTAGAGTGAATACAAGATATTCTAAAATAGCTCAAGAGTAATTTAAATTTTTAAAACTTATATTTCATTTGAATGCACTAGATATCTCTTATTCTTCCCTTAGAAACTTCACCCATATATAGTTATTCAAATTTAATTCAAAAATATGATTGTTCTTCAATGAAAATGACAGATATATACTCATGCATCATCTTCAATGGCTAAAATCTCTGCAAATTTGATGAAAAATGACATGTAAAGTATGTTACTTTGTTATGGTAATGTTTGTGACTTCCATGAATAAACATGACTTTCTTTATGTTAGAAGTCTCAATTTCATCTTTCATAGATAGTTTTCCTTAAAATGTGTAATGATTGTTCTCTTTGCTTAACTATCCTATTGAGTCTTGTTGGTTACTTTCTCGAATGTTGGTATTTTCTTTATTAAGTGGCATTCAAGTGTGTAATGAATGCGACTTTTCTATCTCTCAAAAAATTATTGAAATTAAATCAAATATAATATATGTTGTGTATAAGTAACTTGCGTTACTCCTTGTGTATTAACAAAAACTTGACAACAACTATAAATTCGAATGTTGCTTAAAATTCAAGAAATGAGATAGTAGAGTCCGAAACATGACGAAAGCAATGGTAGCCATAAAACCACTGCCCCTCTTGGAGTGAAGGAGATTGAGTCCTGGACGGCAGGTAACATCTAGAAATGAAAGCTTCAGTGGGCTATTTAGGGATCTACATCAGTTTTCATATCTTATAAGTAACAAATTCCTTTGTATCCTCTCATAATTATATGTTCTATATAATTATGTTTTAGAGATATTAATTAAAATAAATTCTTATTCCTCAATTTTTTTCTTTTAATCCATGAAGTGTTATTATATTATAAAAGATACAAAATTAATTTTCGCATATATTTTATAATTAATCCAAATTAAAAAGTTTAACTTAATAAAAATTCAAATACGAAACATCTTATTATATATCATCATTATTCAAAAATTCATCGGTCTTACACTTATTCCAGTTTTAGTTATAAAGTATGAATAGTTTTTTGTTTTTTCTAAGTTTGATGAAAGCAAATTCTATTAATTCAATGATAATGAAATAAAAATTTATCTGATTTAATTAATTTGACTAAGTTTGATGTCGATTTAAAATTTTGAAACAATTGAACTTTTTTATTATTTTTTTATTTGTAATTTTATAAATTCTCTCCAACTAAAAATCTTACAATGCCAATCTCAAATCCGTTCTATTATAACTAAGTAATTTATTTAGCACAGCACCCACTAATTAGACAACTAAGTTGTTTTGGGCCTATGATAGTGCTAAGATAACACATTATGTAACATAGGATAGCGACAATTGACGAATAGAAATGTTTATTGGATTGGAGCCGTTTGGACTTAGCCAATCTGATTCATAAATTTCGAGTAATGAACTTTGATTACATGAAATTCTACATTACAAAATCATTTTATATATATATATATATATTAACCATCGATTGAAATTTCTAACTATAAGCTTTTCAATCACTAAATTAATGGCTTATTGTTCATTAATTCATTTGATATTTATGTTATGTTCGGTTTAATTTTATGAAGAAATTTATTTCATTTGTAAATACATTCCAAATAAAATTTATTTATAAATAAATTCTTATATTTAGTAAATTAAATAATAAATATAGAATTCATTTCAAATGATATCAATATTATATTTGATATAATTTTAGAATTTATTTTAATATTTTAATTGGTCAAAAATGCTTCTTGAATTCTTTTCAAAGAATTATGATAGATGGTATATGTAAAATATTAAAATTAATAAGAATATTTTAATTTTTAAAATTTATTAATTTAAAATTATAGAATTTATTTGAAAATACTAATTATTTTGATAAAATTTAATTTAATTATTTTCAATTTCATAAATTTAATTATTTAAAATTCTAAATAAATTTATATTTAAAACAAATATAAAACTATAAATTTACAAATAAATTTCATAAAATTTTATGAAATTCATTTATACCAATCAATGGATTAATGTTTATTTGCTTATCAGCTTTCGTCATAATTTAAATTTTATTAATATGCAATTCTTTCTATCACTAAAATTGTTTTTTTTTTTTTTTAACCTTCCAAACTAAACTATTTGCCCTAATTTTAAAAATTAATTACAATTATGACTTATATAAGCTCTTCTCATACTTTGTTATTGGCTCGACCAGATTATTTTAAATTTAATATTTTTATTATATTTTATTGTTTTAAACTAAACATAGCAAATTCTATTGGACTTATTAGTTAAACCAAAAAATTTTAAAAACAAATTTGAACTATTCTTTCAACATGCGTATGACAAATATTAATACTAAATATTATTTAATTGTTAGTTTTTATCTTGTTATGATATTAATTTTATATTTAAAATACTAAAATAATTATTATTTTTACGTATGTACATATCTAGTCAAATTGTACTTAAATCAGAAAATATGAATTTAGGTTTGAGTTCGAGAAGGATTTAATTTTAACTCCCTTTTTGAATATAAATTCAATGTATCGAAAAAAAAACAATGTAAATCAATGAATTTAGTCTAATTTTGATAAAAAAAATTAAATTTTAATATTGATTGAAATTCAATCAAATTTATAGAGTTAATTTAAGTATTCAAAATCGATTTTGAATCATAATTTTATTATATTTGAATTCGATAGATTATAAATCGGAATTGAATTAGGGATCAAATTTATTTCTAAGACACTCATTCATGATAAAATTATAGTATCATCCAAGGGCTACTCTTGTATGAAACATTTTGCAATTAGATTTCAAAATACATATAATTTGGTTTTTCATTTGAATGGTTAAATGCCATAATAAGCATATTTTCTTTTCCTTTTCATAATCTTTGTCCTCTCCGCTCCATTTTAATGATTTTATATAATGAGAAATGGTTAGACACCCAAATTTGTGATGATTTTTATAAAGCAAACAAAATAGAGAAGTGAACAAATAAAAGATCAAAATGAGTGGTGATTGCAAGGGAGCATGGATTGGTGGGTGGCCATGAATTGTAATGAGTGCTTTCAAATGGTTTTTGATTGAATAGAAGGAAATTGGAGAATTCAACATTCCAATTTCAAAAAAGTTAATAGAAACATTAATTGTTGGGACCCAAATGTTGCATATGATAGGGGTCACAAAGACAAATGAATTTTCCTTTTGTTTGTGTGAGTTGTGACTTAAGGAGTAGGAACTAAAGTTGGGTTGGGGACATGTGAATACTAATGGGAAGAACATAAAACCAACCCATGTGAGTCCATGGATTTTATTCCACCAACATGTGACCATCATTTCTTTATACATCTTATTAATACAAATACCATTACCAATTTTAATTGTGGGACCTCAAGACTCTACTCTTGTTTTTGTTAGTTTGTATGCCACAATAATTTGTATTTTTTTTTTTTAATTAAAGTGTCATCATGGTTAATTTTTTCACACCATAATATTCATTTTTTTAATAATTTAAAATAACATATATATTATTTATATATATAAATAATATTATCTTAACTTTTATACCAAAATAATATTATGCACTACAAAATAAAAATAATTTTTCACTTTAATATTTCTTATTAAACTAACTGATGTTAATTTTCGTAATTTAAAATATTTAAATATGAGATATTTCACTTTTATATTCTTAAAAAAATAAAAAATCAAGCATATTACTATATTATGTAAATACGATATATCATGTTTAATCTAACGTCAAAAAATTTAAATTTATATTAAATAATATGAGTAAATTATTTTTATACAATATGTTCAATATAAATGTATGTGGACATTAAATGTGTGTATCATATTATTAAGTTTTATTGGGAGGTCCATTGAATCTTGAACTGTACAAAATGGAGTACAACTAGATCAATTACAATAATATATTTATCATCAAGAAATGCTTGATTTTATTATTGACTCTAGATTAACTTCTCTCATATTTTCCTCTCAAAACAAAACTTCTATACAATTAAATAACTGACTCACTAATATGAACGAAATTAAAAAATTAATTTTGAGTAGATTAAAAAAAATATATGTAAAATTTAAGTTTGAGTGAATCAGAAAAAAAATTATATAAAAAATTTAATTTAAATAAATTAAGTAAAATAATTTCTATAGATTTATAAAATTTTATTTTTACTCGGAAATCCCTCTCTCCGTCCATATTCAAGAACGTAAAAATAAAATAAAAACAATGATTTATAGGATTGAATCCCTAAGCCAATGATTGAATTCCATGTCATAATTCTAATGTAGACCCTTTAGCATCACGCTTTGACAGTCTTTGAGTCAAAACTATCCAAGTCCCTTTATATTATACATACATGACCAGCTCTTGCGGACATATATTTCTCGATTGGACAACATAATAAATTCTGAGTTTTTTTTTCTTAATTTAAAAAATAAAAAAATAATACTTCATCCATCTTATATTAATAATTCTGATATTAATTTACACACATATTAAAAATTTTGATTTGATTTTTTTTTTTTGTCCCTTAATTTTTTTTTCCTCCTAAATTATCATATAAATTATGATCATCATCCCCTCATTTATTATATTCAACCAAATTTTCTTAATCTCTACACTATCATCAAATATTGTCATAATTTTCAATTAAATATTCTAATTTCTTATTATTTCCGTTATTCAAGTTAATGATTGTTTTTATTTTTTCTAACTTTTTATTTTTTGCTCAAGACTCCTTTTTTCTTTTTCTTTTTTATCAACTTGATAAAGTTGAGTCAAACATAAAATTTGACTATGGTGTATAACTGATATAAATTATTAATCACATGCTGAAATAATAGAAAACAAAATCATATGGAAATTGCTCACAAAACACGAATTAACTCCTCAAATTTTTAAGGTGAGAATTTTTTTTTTTTTTTAAGTTTCAAATTCCCTTCATATGATATTATTCAACCAAATTTCTAATATAACTTTCAGTTTAAAAAAAAATTACTACCGTTTAAATGTAATTTGATTAATTTTTAAATTTATTCTCTATAAGCAAATTTATATTTTTACTACACAGTCAAATGATACTATATATATTGCATATGCTCTTGATTATTTTCATAAAAAAATGAAGGATATTACAAATGATAAAATGAAATTTTGTTAAAGGAAAGCAAAAATGAAAAAATTGCATATGGCTCAATGTTGAATGTTGCTTCCATGTTTTCGGTGTCCATAAGAACGATTAGAAGAATATGGAAGCAAGCAAAAGATTCTCAAGAATATGATGTTATCAATGTATCTTCACAACGTACGGGTAGATGGGATAGAAGAAGAGTACAAATTAATATGAATCAAGTTTCTAAAACTTCTCTTCGACGAAGAACAAATATTCGATCATTATCAAATGCCATGGGAGTGGACAAATCTACACTATATAGAAGGATAAAAGAAGGCCATTTGAGAGTTCACACCAATGCAATCAAGTCTCATTTAACAGATAAAAATAAAAAGGCACGCTTAGAGTTTTGCTTATCAATGATAGCCCAAGGTAAGCCGAATAATCGTCCAAAGTCCATAAATATGTATAATTATGTGCATATAGATGAAAAATAGTTTTATATGACCAAACAATCTGAGAAATATTATCTACTTCCCAATGAGATTGAGCCGTTAAGAACTTGTAAAAGTAAAAACTTCATCATCAAAATCATGTTCTGAGCTACTGTAGCTCATCCAAGATTTACAGAAAACCATGTTGAACTTTTTTCTGGTAAAATTGGTATTTTTTCTTTTATATTTAAAGAATATGCCAAGCATAGAAGTAAGAATCAAGATGTTGGTACTTTAAAAACAAAGGCTATATCTTCAAATCAAAGAAATGTACAAGACTTTTCTAATTAAGAAGTTATTACCAGCCATTAGAGAGAAATGGCCGACTAATACACACCCTGGGCCGATTTTCATCCAGCAAGATAATGCGAAACCACATATATCTATGGATAATTCCGAATTTATAAAAACTTCTGCAAAAGATGGATTTGATATTCGTTTGTGAAGTCAACCTCCAAATAGTCCCGACTTAAATGTTCTAGATCTTGAATTTTTTTGAGCGATTCAATCATTGCAACATGAAGAAGCACCAACGACGATTAATGAGTTGATAGTTGCAGTGGAAAATTCTTTCAACTAATTTTCAGCAAAAATTATTAATCATGTGTTCTTATTACTACAAATGTGTATGATTGAAATGATGAAACTGTTTGGTGGAAATGATTACAAGTTACCTCATGTAAAGAAAAATGCATTAGCAATTGATGATAATCTTTCAATTAGTATTGAATTTGATAGAAAAATTATTGAAAAAGTTTTAAATCATTTAAATGAATTTTGATATGATAAATCAATATAAAATTTGGATTTTAAAGTGTTATTGTGTTATTGAAATTGAAATTTTTTTTAATTCCTACTCCTTATTCAATGCTCCATTCAATTTTTTTTATATATATATTTCAAGAAATAAGATGAAATTTTATTCAACTAAAAAACAGCCACAATGAATTCTTATTTGCATAGTCACCAAATTATAGTTTTCACAATCACAATAATCCTTTAATAAATTTATTATTTTTTTTATTAAAATTTCAAAACATATTACAAGTGACAGTAATTTTGTATAATGATAAAAATAAATGGACAGTTCATATTATGATAATAAGTTCTTTGAATTGATAGTAATTTCATTCCTTTGATTGTGATCAAATACTACCAAAACAGTGATAATCATCTTTTAATTAGTATTGAATTTGATAGAAAAATTATTGAAAAAATTTTAGATCATTTAAATGAATTTTGATATAATAAATCAATATAAAATTTAGATTTTAAAGTGTTATTGTGTTATTGAAATTGAATTTTTTTTTTTAATTCCTACTCCTTATTCAATGCTCCATTCAATCTTTATATATATATATATATATATATATATATATATATATTTCAAGAAATAAGATGAAATAATATGAAATTTTATTCAACTAAAAACAACCACAATGAACTCTTATTTGCATAGTCACCAAATTATAATTTTCACAATCACAATAATCCTTTAATAAATTTATCATTTTTTTTTATTAAAATTCCAGAACATATTACAAGTGATAATAGCTTTTTATAATGATGAAAATAAATAAACATAATAAATGGACAGTTCATTTTATGATAATAAGTTCTATGGATTGATAGTAATTTCATTACTTTAATTGTGATCCAATACTACCAAAACAGTGACAATCAACTTTCAAATTGATTTACCAAATTGACAAAGCCAACAATCTTGTAAGTTTGTGCGATATTGCTGGGTAATCTTTGTAGCTTCAACCATTTGTTTCAACTTTATAATTTCTTTCTCCATTGCATCAATTTGTTGCTGCATCAATATAATCTTACTAAAAACTTGATCTTCCATTATTTTATCAATGGATTCTTCTCTCCAATTCTCAGAGAGGTCAAGAATTTTCTTGCTTGTTCCATGAATTCTTTTGATGGTTGTAAAAAAAATTCATTTAGAAAAAAATTTACATTTAGACTTTCAATTTTTTTATAAAGAAAGTAGGGTGTAAATTAAAAAAAAGAAAGAAAGTAAAGGAAAAAGAAATAAAAAAATAATTATAGTGAAGTTTATATGGAAAATTGTGTAGTTATTGATAAAAATATTAATGATGGTGAAAAATTCAAATAAATATAAATTTAAAATAATAAGGATAATATGAGAATATTTGGTTAAAAAAAGTACAAATTTAGAAATAAGACAATTATTTTGAGATAAGCTAAAATAGAAATTAGAACTACTAATATGAGAGGGTGGAAATAAATGAAAAAAAAAAAAGCCCTTGCATCAAAAGAGAAGATTAATAACAATTTGATGATGACACATTTGTTGCTTAGACTGCAACTGAAGGATCTAATAACAGTGAGGGAAAGACAATGGGCAGCAGAAATGGTCTTGAGTTTAGGGCACATGCTCCCAATTTTTGATTGTGATTTGTGAGAAACACCTTCCCTTCTTAATTATTAATAACGTATGGTCCCATTTTTGGCTTTGTTTTATAATACTATTTCAACTCTTATTAAGAAAAATATTTAGATGAATATGCGAATTAAATGTAATTATAATTTATTTTGAAAATATATTTTGAATATTTTAAATATAAATAAATTCCACATGGGATAATTATATAGATGATATTAAATTGTTCTTGAATGGAGATTGGGAAGTGAATCTTGTGAAAATGTATAGGGAAGAGAATTTGTTGTAGCTTTTTTTCTAACTTAATACTACATAGTGATTTTGGTTTGACAGATATTAAGGTTCCTCTTTATGAGGTGAAGCAATTTTTTACAGCTGGATGCTTTGGGGTAGGATGGAGTAGGTTTGTACAAATTCTTAGCCTCTTATATTTTTTGTTTGGGTTGTTGTCCTTTAAAAAAAAAAAAAAAAACTTGCTAGCTAACTATGATTATTATAACTCAAGACTTTGAGCTGAGCTTGTGGTCAAATTTAGATCATTAAGATCCTCATTTGTATTGCATTTTACTGCAAATTGATTTTCCAATCTTAAATGAAATGAATTGTTCTAGGGAATAGGTTTTGTCACAGTTTAAATAATAAAAAATTATTGATTTTTATAACCTCACTACCTTAGTAAAGGAAAGAGTTTCATCCTTTTATTTTTATTTTATTAAATCCTTAAAATCCTAATATCTTTCTTCTATCTCTATTGTGTTTTGAAACAAGGGAAGAAAAAGGAGGGAATTTCTCCAATTGAAAGAACAAAAGGTGTAATTGTAACTAAGAGAAAGAGTAAGAGAATTCAAATCTAAATTTTGAGGGAAACATTTTGAAACAGCCATTTGTCAACAATATTATGGGGCATTGCCAATTACAAAACATTTCAGCAATTTCTCTTTAAAGAAAAATAAAATGGAAGACAAAAGAAAAACACCAAAAACAGATCTAACTTTCCATTTGCTTTTCAACTTTTTTAACAAAAATTTCTTACATACAGAATTACAATCTCTCTCTCTCTCTCTCTTTCTATATACCAATCTTTCTACTTTTTCTTTTTTTTCTTTTTTTTTTAATCTAAAAACTACAAATTAAACAAGTTTTTTTTAATTAAAAAAAAAAAAAGCAGACACAGAAGAGAAGGAAGACAAAGGAGGAGAAGGACCACCACTATCCATCAAAACGGAACCACCATCTCACTGCAAATAAAGTCATCGGAATTTCCAGAAGAATCCTCCGGCCACGAATCTCGAAGCAATTTCAACAACATCTGTGCCTTCCTCTTCGCTCTATCCGTGCAATCACTTTGCACTAACAACAACAATTGCGTCAATATTCCGGCGCTAACCGCCTCTCTTTGGCACTGTTCTGATTCTGTACACAGCGCCAGCAACGCTCCTGCCGCGTATTCCGTCGCTCTGTCCGATATTTTCAATATCGTTTTCACTAATAGCGGTACTGTCAGCGCGTGCTCCGCAAAGGCCGTGCATCCTTCTGGCACTCTGCATAACAGTTCTATAGTAGCCAACGCTCTCTCCGCGTCGCATTTGTCGAAATCCGCCAGTCTATCGATTAAAATATCCGCTGCTCCTGCCGAAACTGCCTTGTTCCTTGTCTGTTTCACCAGGCACAAGGCAAATAGTGCTTTTATGCCAACCTTTAGCGCGCGAGGATAAGAGATTGGATTTTTGAGCATCTCTATAACTCCTTCAAAGATTTCATCTACGTTACTGATTTGAGCTCGAAGATCTGACGATTTTGTTCCGGCGATAACGATTTCGATGAGTGAGGCTGAGTTAACCCGGACTTCAATTGAGGAATGAAACAACAGATTCACTAAATAGTTAATTCTCACCGAGTCCGAAGCTAAACAAACGCACTCTAACTCACTCAGTGGAAACATAACCAGAAGAGCCAACGCCTCATGGTTCAAATCCGACGAGTTGGAATCGTTACAGTTGGCAAAAACGAGACTAGTAAACACTTCGCGTGCATTATGAGAAGAAATAATAGACCTATTCTTATCCGAGTCACGAGCGAGTCCTCTGAGTCGACGAAGAGCAGAGAGACGAGACTGATAAAGATTCGACTCCGACGCAGCTTGGTTCAACAAAGACCGAACCAGACTCGGTTCAGCCGGTTGTTTGGGAGTCGGAATACGTTCAATACCAAAAGACCGGTTCGCAACACACCAATCTTGAATTAACCGGCGAAGAGTATGATTAGGAATAAGAGTGAAATCAGAGAGCGGAGCACGAGTGACCGGGCACGTAGTATTACCAGTAGCAACCCAAGACTCAATACTGGAACGGTCGTAAGTCTGACCGGTACTAACGGTGACTGGGTCACGCATAAGCTCAAGAGAGATCGGACATCTGAAATAGTAAGGAATCTGAAGGCTCAAATCCAACGGCTCTAAACTTCCGGGCATTTTCTGATCAAAACCTTAAAAAAATAAATAAAGAAATAATAATTTGGTGTGAGTATATGTACTGAAGCAAAATCTGAGGAAGTCTGCAAATTCTCTTTCAGATTTGTTAGGCTTTGGGGTTTGGTTTTTCTCTTATATGATGAAATAAGAACAGAGGGACATGAGTACCAAACAAAGGCTATAAGAAGGTGGGGGCTTATCTCTGACTCTTGGCCACACGTGTGGTGGCAATTGTTTTTCCAACTTGGAACCTAACCTTAGTTGGATATGCGTGTGAAAGAGAGAGAGAGAAAGGGTTTGGTCAAATGAAATTGTAAGACTAATTAGGGTCCCACATATTTCAGCTCCTAAAATCTAACTCCTGTTTACATCAAACAAGGTAATGTGTGACAGATTGTTTAATTTATTACTGTTTTCGGATTTTGATTTAGCATCATTAATATTAAGGGCTTTTGGGTTTTGCTCTTTGGTCCTTTTAGTTTGTTATAATTATGTCATTTCTTTTTTTTTTTTCTTAGTAAATTATTATCACAAGTTATTAAAATAATAAGTCTCTTCAAAAAAAAAAAATATTAAAATAATAAGAAAAATGTGAAAAATATGAAACTTTGTATTATATTCAACTTAAAATAATAAGTATTTTAATTTGAGATATAATCATACTAGTTGACCAAAATTTTTTAATTAAAAATATATTTTTAAACAAAAATTATTAAAAAAATAATTTTTATTTTTTTATTATCTATTAATTTTGAATCCTTAAATAAAATTTTCTTATTTCACTTATAATTGTGGATGTTGACGGCAACAACATTATGTTAATAGTTAATACATCCTTTACAGCCTGGTGGTGTGTCAAATCCTTGCTTTGTGGGGGGAAAGGAAAATGGACTAAATAGTAAATAGCAACACCTCACTCATATTCCAAAGTTTCTCCCCTTTAAAGCTTTTGTTTGCTCCTCCAAAAAGGGTAGCAAAATCTTTTTTCCAATTTGCATCATTTCATGTCAAGGTAAAAAGTGTATATATATATAGCTTTCACCCAAATTTGAATACAATACTTTTCAATTACAAAGATGATTATAATATCAACAAATAAAAAAATTATATGTTTTTACTAATCTTTTATGGAATACTAACTTTCAATTGAGAATACAATTACTTACATTTCATTCCATTTTTGGTCATTGATTTCTTGTTATTAATTTTTTTTTTTAAATTCATATTAAATTTTAATGTAATAACTAAGCAATTATCTATTCTTAATCATACAATAATTTAAGATATTTTATTTTTATCCATAAAAAGATATGAAGATTTTTCAATTATTTAATAGGGACAATCTCTCTCATTTTATAAATCAATCAAACATCTCACCTCATCTCCAATCAATTTGAGCTTATTAAGATTTATAAGTTGTCAATTATTAAATCTTTTCCTTGTTCTGGGGTTTATTATATAAGTTACATCTTTCCCTAAAAAAATTATATAAATTACATTTTAATTTAAATGATACATAATTGGTGACAAAGAATTAAATCTATTTAATAGAAATTATTAGTAATTAATAGTTGTGAAAGGTTAATATATGCATAATGAAGAGTAAAAAAAAAATTTCTTTGTGTTGATTCTCATATTGAATTCTCGAAAAAAAAAATCACTCACTTTAAAGATAAAAAAATTATTTATTTAAACTATAAGTTTTTATATTATAAGATAATAAATACTTAATATAATTAGAATATTCATCTAATGATATTTATTATAAACTATAAGTTTTTATACTATAATATAATAAATGCTTAATATAATTAGACTATTCATCTAATGATATTTATTAATTTTATTTTTAAAAAAATAGAAGATTTAGATCAATTTTATTATACAAAATTTTCATAATATATTGCAATAATATCACATTCAATAATGCTTAATCATCTTAATTTAAGCAATAATTATAATAAATAAATAAATAACAATTTTAGTGATAGATACAATTTTGCTAAAAAAAAAAAAGATGATCTTGAATTCAATTATTATGGTCAAAGACACGAGGGCAATTGATGGGACAAACGTAATACGATTGTGTTGGTTAGAGGGACAAGTTTTCATGCAATAGGGCAAGGGCCAAGAAAAGTAAGATATTTCTTGTACTCAAGCTAATCAAACAATATACACAAAATTTAGGGGCAAAAATTGAAATATGAAAAAAATTTAAATTAAATTATTTCGAGTATAGTAGTTGGGTTGGGTTTAGGGGCAGTCAAAGGTCAAAGATGAACAGATAAAACAGAGGAATGTGCGGGTCCAGGTTGTCCCTCTACCACTTTATTAAGCAAAGGAACCAAAGTTTTAGTTTTGTGGATAACATTAATAGGAGAGTGGAGGTGGTTTCTTGATGGGCTGGGTGTGGGTCCTACTCTAAAGTGGAATATGTTCATTAAACGGGACCAACTCTTTATTTTTATTTATATCATTTGTTATTATTATTTTTTATTTTTTTAATAATTTGAATGGTAATTAAGCATATCTTGCATCAATTACTCGCTTTTATGGTGGTAAAAATTGAAACTACATATTAATCATTAACCAGGAATTTGATTATTTTGTTTTTTTTATTTGGCTTAAATTGAAACCAAAATTTGAGTATTTTTAGAGACGTTTATAATATCATTTAACCAAAATTAGTGATGGTACTGAAAATATTGTTTGATATAAAATAGATGTACCAAATAGGAAAAAAATATCCTTTTTATATTTTTATTGAAACAAAAAATTTCAAAATCCATAAAATATGTTTTTGGTTTTTTTTTGAAAAAAAAAAGAGTGATACCTAAATAATGTGTTTTGTCCAAGATTGAAAAAATGATTTAATGAATAAAAGGATGTAAATTTGGAATGTCTACAATGACATAGATAACTTTTATATTATAAATACTTATCTTATTGCAAATAGATTTATTATTATTTTTTACCACATAAACATATATCAAAATCAATAACTGTTGAAATGAATTATCAGTATATAATATACATTTTATTTTACATTAATATAATTAATTTAAATAATAATTAAGTTATATTTCATATTGATAAAGTTTTTTTGGTAGATTTCGGATTTTAAAATCATCCATCAGCTAAAATTTGGAGACGGAGGTATTGGATCTAAGTAAATGGAATTGGAGGTGCTTAACCTGAACAGATGGGGCTAGAAGCGTGGAGGTGGAGGTATTGGACCTGAACAAATGGGACTAAAAGCATGGAGCTAGAGGTGTTGGACCTGAGTGGATGACAATAGAAGTATGGAATTAACGGTGTTGAACCTGAACGAGTAAGCTAAACTAAGTTGTTATTGTTGGGTTTGTTTGCATGCATGAGTAAGAAAAGGGAAAAAGAAACAAACATTAGAGAGTCAAACATAAGGCTTGAAGTTAATCCTCTAATGCTTAAATCAAGACTATATGTACAAATTAAAGGCTCAGAGAGAACAATAGGTTTAAAGAAATGTCACCACCACTATTTTTACTATTTTTTAGTGATAGTATTTGGTGATGGCTCTTATCAAGATGACCTCTTCCAAGGTGGAAGAAAGGTCACTTGCTAAGCTTCTTTGATACAACCATCTTATAGTGTGAACTAAGCTTTCAGTATGAGACTAAGAGCTCTTATGAAATCAGTTTTTCTTTGAGATGAAGGAGAGGTGGTATTTATAATGCTTCCTGCCTTAGGAATTGAAATGGGTGGGTTGCACAACTGTTTGCATTTGATGGGTTTTAGTCACAATATTTTATAGTTGTACAAGGTAATGATGTGCCTACACTGGCAACTATTGGATATGAAGTCTTATTTTGAGGTGACTAGAATTTCATTTTTTAGAGGTGTCAAAGACTATATATCTGTGAAGCTTGGAATGAGTCATCAAGATGAACTTTCCTTATAAGCTAAATAGATTCATCTGTGGGTAAGATGAAGTACAATTGGAGCAAGATGCTTGTTACTTGGGATGACTATAAGAATAAGGTGCAAGTCACAAGTCACCTTATCTTTGAGCCTTGGGCTTGATTGTTACTTGAAGCTTCGACTTGATTGCTATGATGATGGGAGGCTTATTATCTGAAGCGTTGGAGTTTTCATAGGCTTAGTCAAAATCCCTATTTTTGTGTAGCCATTTTTAGTCATCATCATATATAAAATTATATTGATATGTCAGGGATTATCTACCTACACATATTGGAGAAGAATGAAGAAGTGTCGGGAAAAACTGAACATATGTAAAGCGAGGTCGTTTGACGATAAAGCAAGATACTGCCAAGATGATCTAGCTTTAAGTGAAATACTTAATGTCGAAGCAATCGTTTGATGATGAGGCGCTAGTGAGCTTTTTGGATAATACTTTGGGCATATGTTGGCTTATGACAACTTAGACTTTTTTAATATGTTGGCTTATGATAGTTTAGTGAGCAGTGGTGCTATTTACCCCCATTATACGTGGCGTTGACGTAGACACGACGTGTCCATCCGATTCAGTATATTATGCTGATGTGGCTGTCACGTGCTTCAATCCGAAAAAATATCTGACAGGATATCATCTAGTAAAAAAAAATTGCAAAGTTTAGGTATTAATTGGCAACGTTTTTCTGATTAGTGATCAAAATAGAAAAATGATGAAAGCTTAGTGAGTAGTGGTGCTATTTATCCTAATATAACTAATATTAAGTGTCACGTAAAATTTGAAACGCTACAGTTCTAAGGCATGGGTAAATCTAAAATCACCAAAAATCCATAAAACCCTTAAACATGTCAATCATCAATTATTCAAACTTAAAACCATTCATTAACGTTCAAATTCTTTTAATAATTAATAATCTTGCAAAAATTTTAACAGAGTTTTCTTTATATTTTTATAGAAATTCCTAACATGAATAATACCCAACTCAACATTTCAATAATTTCTCAAAGTTCTCAACCTGCATAGAAAATACTCCTAATATATCACCATCCTTATAATCTCAACTCCACGATATCAAAAGACACATAACACTTCTATATTTTTCTTTATGCCATGTCTCACTAACTTATTCACATTTAATCCTATTATTATTGTTACCATTTTTATTACCAATTATCACAAATATCTCATAGTGTATTTGGTTGCTACATATATATAGTTTAAGTTCTTTTAGATTTTCCTATCCTTTTAGGATTTGAAATCCCTTTCATTATATAATT
>CANXYC012526594.1:0-16479 GCA_948193065.1 Aleurites moluccanus | reverse complement strand
TTATTTTAATTTATACTTATTTATAAAAATGATTTCAGAGTCATTCTGTAACTTCGACAGACTAATTTTCACTATTATCTTAAACTTCCTTTTATTTACGATTTTATCATTGGTTATTTTTTCAGTATTCCTAAATGATTTTCACTTCTTTAGTTTTACCAAAATTACACATGCATTATAGTGATCTTTTACCCCCAGATTAATTTCAGAAATTTTTCTATTGACCGGACTACTAATTTCTCGGCAGTGTTCCCGACACTGCCGTTTTCCAGAAAAGCAACTAGTTCGCTTTCTAATTGTGCTTCTAAAATTATTTTCCATTATTTCAAGACTTTTGATCTATATACTGATAACTAAATCATGCATGTGAGTTAGCAACTTATAGGGTATTACATATAATAGGAATAAATTCATTCTTTTGCCATATGTCATATCCTTTTGGGTTAGAATAGCGTGGTTAATAACCTTGCAGGCATAAACTTTATTTCACACATATGGTACTGTAGACACCTAATTTTTTAGCACCTAGAGTCTAAGTCAGAGCTCAATGATAAGACATCAAATATCCAGATGCAAGTTAAAGTTTCTTGTTAAGAAGATGTTTAGATTTAGAAAATAAGTTTTGATTCAAGCATGCTTTGTATAAAATGGCTTTTTATATGAAAAAAGACCGGTAAGATTGCTAAGCCTTTATGACTTGTAACTATGGATCCAAATTAGTAGTTTGATTGGTTTTAGGTTTTAATGGTTAAGGAATCATTGGGATGAAATTTAAAATGTTTTCAAGCTAGGTTCGGAGGCCCAAGAAAAAAATCGGTCAAGCGAGAAGCCGACTAGCGCATGTAAGGCCAAGATGGTAGACCTAAGACCAAAGCCTCATGGCTTTGAACTAGGGCCTCTCAGCCCTGGCAGCACTATAAGGCCTATGCAGGGCATGGGCCGCATGGCACTGTGCCAAAGCCTCAAGGCTCTAGCTCTCGCTTCAGGCTTGATTGTCCGCTTCCTATTCCAATATCTCATACTTTTAGGGTCTCCAATCTATTTTATTTCTTGAGTAGTATTTTATAAAATTCATTTTTAATATTTTATAAAAGAAGAATTTTTTATGTTAGCTAAAGTGGAAGCTTGCAAGCACTTGACTTGCAAGCTACTCTCCATGCTAATGAGAAAGTTTTATTTTTCATTATTTATGAAGTTTTAAATAGTTTTTACTGATTGGGAGCTTATTTTGCTAAATAGGAAAATATTTAACTTGCACACCAAGCATGTATTCTATTTAGGAACCTTTTTAGAACCTCTTGTGCTTATAAATACCTCTTCACTCTTCATATAGGGGACTTCTCTTGGACTTCGAAAACTGATTTTCTTTCAAGTCGTTTTCTCTAAAAATTCCAGCACTCGCATGCTGTGATTTCAAACCAAAATATTATTTATTAAGTTCATTTTATTTGGAGAAAAATTAAAGAAATAATAACAAAAATCAATCTTAAATTGTGATTTTTCAAAAAGAGTTGAAAATCAAGAGTTGTTTCTTTAGAATCAAATCTATCTTTTTACTATAGATCTCTTTGCTAAAAGACAACAATACTCATTTCTTGATTATGTTTTACAAGAAAAGATAAAAACTTTTCATTGGATCATTCCATTTTCCTTCGAAGGACAAGGAACCAATTTTTGTATCAAAATACTTGAATTCAAATTGAATATCAAAATAATAAAAAAAAAAGCATGAGAGCGAATCACCAGACTCTTTGTATTCTAAGGTTTGCATATTTATTTGATTAAATTATGTTAAGTAAATATGTTGAATTAATAGTTAATACCAAACAACTATTAATTCTTTAATTTAGTATTTCCTACTTATATTTAATATAAGTTAGGACTAACGAGATAAATCTTAATAACTAAATTAGCTTTAGGTCATGCTAGAAACCTAATAAATTTAATTACTAGCTCTGCCTAATTATCTCAATTAATTAATTAATCAATTAATCAATAATTGAGATAATGAGTCTGATCACAGAGTACTCTTTTTTGTGCGTGACTTTCTAAATTCATATATAATTAGGAATAAGATATGATATTATTCTTTGATATCACAAGAATGCCCCACCAATCAAAAATCCCCACTTCCTATTAGATTTCCATAAATTGTGAGTGACCCCTAAATTAATATGAATGTGATAAGTTGATCGCTGACATTCTATGTTCCTTTATCATAATTACCATGGACTAGATTCTTTCATTAAGGAGGTCCTGATATCGGTTAGGGTCATAAAAGATGTCAAACCCCAATACTAATATCATATGTAGACATCTCGATATATGTTCTCGATATAACATATACGAACCTTGAAATCTGTACTAGCTTATTTATTAGTGCCCTGACCAAGTACTTGATATCAAGAACAATGAAAGGCATAAAATCTTATTCTTGTTTACTCAAGACAATGAATCACATATCTAGATGAACATCGGATCTCACTATATAGCTAACTAGAGCCATCACAAGCCTTATGTTAGTTTGTGGATAACCCCGTCGTATAAGCAATATCAAACCATAATCACCTATATTATGGATAACTAAATTACCTCAAGTCGAAAGACTATATGCATAATTACAACCAGGATGATGGTTGATTGACAGACAGTAAAATCTCTTGTCAACCTCATCCTACATCACAGTTCAACTACTTATTTAATGAATGTTAATATGTTTGTCCTGACATCCCAATCAAATAGTTTATTACTCACCACTTTCATTCCATTGGTACTCTATACTAACTAGGAAGACAAATAGAGGTGATGAACTTCCGAATTAGTACGGTCTACACAGTCTTATGACCACAAATTGTTTTAAGTATTTGTACTATGTGGAGTTGTCACCCTATTCTTCGTACTGAGAAAGCTCATCTAATAAGTTATTTAGGGACTATATTTTCTATTATGAATGGACATAGAATATATTATTACCATGAGGACAATTGGTTATCCAATCACTATGCGGATATAGCTCCAAGGCATACTATGCCAACAACAAACATAATAAGTTTCAGCATTTTTTTAGGTCTTCTTTTGTTGAAAAACATGTTGCTTCATATGTTTTTCTTTGCCACTACTGACACAAACGCCACAGTGAGAGATGTTGAACATAGTAGTGAAAAGGTAAAAAACACACAAATATCAGTGATTATTAGTGAAACAAGAGTGATATTTTATAAGTTGTCTTAGTTCAGATCATCTAATGGGTTTAGGGCCCTTCTATATAAGGAAATTGCAACATTAATATTTTAGGGGATTGGAAATCATCATATAGTTGTGAGTTTTGTTGTAGTCATTGTTCTTGATTATTGGAGATCAATCTAACGTCTTATGGGGAGAGGTCAGGATTTGATATTGTGAGCTTAACGAGGAGCTCATTTTCCATCATCTTACTTTTATGAAGATGGGTGAGTAAATAAAATAAGTAAGAGAAAGTAAGAGAATGGTTAGGTCTATGGAGGAAGATGAAGGAAGAAAGAGAGTGAATGGGTATTGGACATGTGAGTAAGGGAGCGACGGGTAAAAATAGTAATTTTTTATTTGATTTTATAATAAAATATTAATTATGGGTTTGAACTTTGTTCGAGTTTCGATTATATATAATTTTTAACTTTTATTTTCTTAAGATATTTTAATATATATAAATTATTATTTTATTTTTTATTAAATTAAAATACTATATTTTGGTAATTTTGAATACTAATATAAAGAAAATATAGGGACCAATTTTATTATATATGGACTAGTTGAAAAATAATAATAACATATTATGTATTAGTTTGTATAAATTTTCAACTAAAACCTATAAAATACAATAGTGTGAAAAAATTAATGAAATAGTATCATATAAATTTAATTGTTAAAAAAATTTACTTGAGATACTGATAAAATTTTCTAAATAACTCTTGAATTCATATTTTATTATATATAAATAGGTTTTTCCTTTTCTAATCACGTTCACCTTTTTTTAGCATCACATTTTTACCTATTTTTCACAATTTATTTTTTGCATATATGACACATAATTTACTGACTGGATAAATAAAATATTTAATATGTTTCTTTTTTATTTAATTTTTGAAAGTCAGCCATTAACATTTTAAATATCGAAACGTTAATACATAGTGTTTCGTAAAAAAAATAAAAAATAAAAGTCCGTTATTGAATTTTTCAACCACTAATTTTTGAAATTACAATTAAAAACTAGTTTTTAGATTAAAAATTAGAATTTATAATTTTTAAATTAAAAAAAAATAATTTAAAAAAATCATAAAATTTTAAAATAATTACGTCATTTTATAATATAAGTTTAACTATCAAATATTCTATAATCATTTAAAACTATTAATTACTAATCCTTAATTACTCACCGTATTATTTATAATTAATCATTTAACCGCATTGATTAAATTAAACATATCCTTAATAGATCAAATTAAGATAATTAATTAAAATTATTAATCGATTATCATTGACAATTAGCCATTGATAGTTAACTACTTATAATTAACCGCTTAATCGCTTTGATTAAATTAAATAGGTCAAATTAAAAGTGAGGTGGTAAATTGACTTTTGAATATAAATTCCGGTCAAAAAAATATATATAGAGAAAAAATGTTCATATTCTTATAATTAAATCTTAAGGACCATTAAGGGTCCATCTGTATTTAGTGGGTGCAACTCACTCAAGTTAGAATAAAAATTTTAATTATAAGTTTAATTTGAGGGAATAAATTTAATTAAATATGGAAATTATATACAAAATTTTAGGGTTATATATCTTTCACTTAAATTATATTATAAAAAATTTCCAATTCCAAAACTCGATAATCTAATAAAAAGTAAATTAAATGTAATCTATAAATCCTTATATTTATTCCTTTAAATAGTATGTATGTAATTTTAATAACTTATTAATTGTTGAAAAATATTTGATGATCTCTTTTAGCTCATTAAATTTTTCTTCATTTTCTCTTTCTTCTTCTTTCTTATTATTATTATTATTTCATAAGAAGGCTAATTAGAATTCTTGAATTGGGTCATCCTAATTATAAGTTTTAAAGAGCCAACACTTGGGCCTATTTGCCTATTTGCACTCAAAATGTCTTCTTAGGAGGAAACTAACTTAGCCCAACTATCATCTCAACAGTAGAAGCATTTAACATAATTGGTTTAATTAAAGAGAATATTATATAAATATATTATTTTTTAATTTTTTTTTCAATTTTATTGTTGCTTTTTTTTTATTATTATTATTTTTTTGGTATATGTGTATTATATTTTTAGTATATATTTAGTATATATTTGGTATATATTGTATTTTTGAAACAATATTTTTAAATATATAATATTTTTGAATTTTTTTAACAATAAAAATGAAATATTTTTTATTTTTTTTATATTTTTGAAAAAATTCCTTAATTAAATGAAATAGAAAGAAAAGTGGTGGAATCAAGTTTCCACTTCAAGTGATAATTACTGTTTTGTGGCTCCAATTGGAAAAATTTTAATTGAATTCCATTCACACCTCTTTTAATATAAAATGTCTACTTCTTGAAAGGTATATTTCTCAGAAAGTGCTTCTCATAAAAAGATTGTCTTAAACATATTTGGTTTGTTTATAAATTACTTGGAAAATATAATTTTAATTGTCAATAATATCTTTATTATTTGCACTAAAAGACAATAATATTGTTGATAATTTTTTATTTTAATTTACACTTTCCTTCCCTAATTATTTTATTTTAATTTTTGTATGGTGCAAAAATAAATTATATCTTCTTATAAACATAAAATTTTAAAAAATGAAATTTATTTGAATTAATTTTTTATAAAATTTGATATTTCAAATCAGAGTTAATGCTAGCTAGAAAATAAATTATTATTTATTAAATATTTTAGTAAAGAGAAAGAACTCTGCAATGAGATATAATATTAATGGCTGAACAATTTTATTATTATAAAAGTGAATATATATATATATATATATATATATATTATTCACATAAGACACTATGGATATGTGGTTTTTAATTCATTTTTTCCCTTCTTCAATTGAAATTTGAACTTAATATTTTATCATTGAATGTAGAAAATTTGCTAAAGTTTTCTTTTGTTTTTTGAGTGTAGAAAATTCATGAATTATAAAGGAGGTGAGGGAGATATTTTTGTTTGATAGAAAAAAAAAATAATTGAAATATAGTAGAGTTAGAAAAGGAAGAGGAGCATTTGTGTTCTATAATTGGAAAATTCATCCTTTTATCACATTACAATATTCACCCTCAATTTAAAAATATAAAATATTAATGCAAGTATCATATCGAGCATAATTTAATAATAAATATATATTTTCTTAAATAATATATTCAGAATTAATTCAACATCTTTAATATATATATATATATGGAATGTAAGTACCCTCATAATTGAAATTATCTTTTAAAATTAGAATACAATTAATGAAAAAAAAACAATTACATAAATACAAATAAAAAAAAAAGTAAGTTTGTATCAATCTTACTAAGCCTAATAAAAAAAAATGGTTGTTTTGACACTTAACACTTGACCATTTACTTCTTTAACCAAATAAAAATAAAAATATATTATTGATATCAAGGAGAAGAAAATCATTTATGATCAGCAAAATACCTCATATCATTTTTCTATAGAGTTTCTTAAGTTCTTTCAAACTCATGCTTTATTTACAACAACTAATGTTATATGCTTGAGCCTTTCACAAATTTAACTTATATCTTTTATGTTTTATTTATAATTTTTTAATTGCTAATAAAACTTAAAATTGTACGGAACCAAAATATGTAAGAAATGATAAAAAAATAGTTCGGTTATAGTTGAAAAAAATGTAAAGATTTTTATTTTTATTTTTATTTTTATTTTTAGATTTTTTCCGAAATAAAATATTTGTTTTATCATGTCATGTTTAAGGCTGATGAAAAATTTACTTAATCAGTCAAATAATTTCGGGTTCGAAATTATTTTTAATTTTTTTAATTTTTCAGTTTGAGTTTCAATTTTGTATATATATAATTATTGAGTGTACAAACCAATTATTCAAGAAGTTTAAATGAAGTTATTATTTTTGTATTTTCTAATTAGTTACGATATTGTTGGTTGAATTGTTAATGGTTGTTATTGCGCTTAACTTAATATTATTTATTTATAGTATTGTTTAAAAACCTTAGCAATGGTTTACTTATCATCAAATTGCCGAAAAATGCATTAAGAAAAATAGAAAGAGACTGTTCTTTAAAATAAAGTTGTTGAGATGTCACCAGAGATAAATTCACCTAATATCCTTATTTTTTAGGTTATCCAATCCTGAAAAGACACAAATAAATTTCTTTTTAGGTAGTGTAAAAACTCAAATCTCTCAGGATTTGCAACCATTCCATCAATGATCTATAATTTTTCCCGTAATTATATCTGATAAAAGGAAAAGAAGAAAATCAAATTAACTCAAAATAAAAGTTAAAACGATTACTTGTAAAAGTAATGAACTTCCCTTAAATTGTTAAGATGCTTTCCACTCATCCAAACCGATTGTCATTATTGGAAGTACCTTCTACTATGAATAGAGCTTTATAATCCACTATATTATCATGATCTACGAGAAGAAATTTGCCAAGAAGCATAATATGATGATTCTAGACCAAATGTGATCATTTTTATCCAATTTCTCAAGATATAAGAATAAGAGAGTAAAGTTTATCCATTATCTATTAACAGTTTCCCTTCATACTATAGAAAAGGACATGTCAAAATCAGCTTACTTGAATATTTGTAAAACTTTATTTAAAGGGTTAAGGTAACTATTAAGGATGACACTAAACTCTTCAAATGGAAATCGGTAAAATCAAATTGAAAAATTTAGTTAACCAGTCAAATTATTTCGAGTTTGGTTTTTATTTTTAATTTTTTTTATTTTTTTGGTTTTTGCATATAAATAATGGATTATTATAATTAACTGACTGGTATTATATATATATATTATTTATTTATAGTATTGTTTAAAAGTTTGACTATACTACTTATATTTTTAATATAATTTGGTTTAGCTACTAATTTTATAAGTATAATTTTAATTTTAAAATGACTAATATTAAAATTTACATTTTATTTGTTAAAAATTTAAAAAAATTATTTAATTAGTCCAATAACACTGGTTAATCGATTAGTGGATAATTAATAAAAATGGTTGGATTTCGGTTTAAAAAAATATAAAAACAGATATGACTAATTGAATTTAAAATATATGCCAACGATTTGGTTAATCAACCATGAATATCCCTAGTCATATTGCACACATACATAATCTTAAAATTTTCATTCAATTTTTTTATAAAATAATAATTCAAAATTTTTAACTTAAAATTTATATTTTATGACCTTTTTCTCTCTCTTTGATTTGAACAGTAACATCCTGGAGCTTAAATGCTCCCACCATGCTAAGACTTTGCAGTTTTGAAGATGTGTGTTGTTGTGTATTAGGTATTGGGTCTAAGCTTTCTTAGAAAGGAGCAGGTTCAGTCCAGCTAATAAGAGGATTCAATGAAAAAGTGTTAGGTGTATTGAGGTAATAAATCTAAGTGGGTGCTGTTTGTATAGAGGTGCAAGACCTCTATACTCGGGAACAATGCAGACTCCGTTGGAATCAGGTGTTAGACCTTAGCGTAATGGAACAATGTTGAGTTCGTACAGTGGAAACGTTGACCTTGATAGATGGAAAAATCTTGATCTTATTGAGTGAAATTATTAATCTTTATGGATGAAAAGATATTGACCTTAATGGATAGAAAGTTAAAGCATGGAAAGCTAAAGTTTGACGTTGGAGTCAATGTTCTCATTTTCGATCCAGTAAAAAAAATGAATAAAAATATAAAATTAGAAATTTGATTAGAATTGAATTGATTGAACCGAATAAAACTAAGAGTAATTAAATTAATATTATATAATATAAAAAAAACATAAATTTTACTATATAATTTGATATTTATTATTTATATATTCAAAATAAATATAATGTATATAATGAAAATTTAATAATAAAATAAATATATAATTAAATATTTATTATCTACAAATTTTTTTATTAATAAGTCTAATTAATTAACTAAATAGCTAAATTATCTTTAATAAATAAGTCAAATTTAATTAATTTAATTTAGCTAAATAAATTTATTTATTTAGTTAATTTTAAACTTTTAATTGAATTTAATTAGAAATATATTTCTATTAGTATCATAATTAATGTTACATGATCTAAATTTTTATTAATTTTAATTAATTTTTATATTCTTATTTTACAATTTAATATATATATATATATATATATATATATATATATATATATATATCGACCGAATCACCGGTTACTCGACTGAGTCATTGATTTTTTAGTTGATTTTTAGGGACTGGGTAACAGGGTGAATCAAACCGATAGCTTAACCAATTTTCGATTTTTTTGGTTGAATAGATCAGTCTGATTCAGATTTAATAACCATGGTTGGAGTAGAGATTTGATCTCAGCCTGTATGGCAAAGATAAATGGCATTATAGGCTTAGCACAAGCCCTCTGATACTTAAGTCAGTGTGGTTGCATATAAAGAGTTAAAGACTTGGAGAAAGAGTGGACCTAAATATGATGCCACTACTTCCCTAAATAGAAGGGTTACCGAGACTCTCGCTATCACTTTTTTCAGTGGGGAAGAAGATATTTGGATGTCAGACTCTAAAGAGTGACCAATTCAAGAGAAATGGACAACCTATAGTGGATGACCGAGAAATTACTCTGTTAGAGAAAGAGGTCTTCCTAAAGGCTAAGTGGCTTAGAAAGTATGTAATGTTATTTTTCTCTTGAGGATATATCCTTGAGTGAGGGAAAGGCCTCTCTTGAGTTGGATAACTTTTGGGTATTTGTAAAGGTCTTGAGTTACACGATGCTAAGTCACATTATTTTTTTGTCTAGATAGGTGCAATGATGCATCCATTTTAGAGGCTATGGAGTCTTGCAGGTCACATGGATTGCGTGTCAGCCAAACTTGTAAGGATTTATTGGTAGAGATTTTCCTTGTAAGCTATTCATTAAAGAGAAAAGTTGTTGTTTGGAGCAAGGTCCTCATTAGGGGTGTAATCGAGCAAAGTCAAATAGTATTAAACTTGAGTTCGACTCGATTAAAAAACTCAATGCTCGAAACTTAACTGGAACTCAACTGAGTTTTGTTTTCGAAGCTTGAGCTCTACTCTAACTAATACTCGAAATACTCGAGCTTAACTTGATTAGGCTCGATTATTATTAAAAAATAAATTAGTTTATTTATTAATGTTAAATTAAAGCTCAATAAACTCGAGCTTGAGATTGTATTAATAAATTGTTATATATAATATAAAAATATATTTAAAAATATATAAAATATTAATAATCAATTAGATTTTTGAGTTTCTCGGATCAAATATTATAATACTTGAACTAAGCTCAACTCGTTACTTGAACTACTCAAACTCGAGCTTAACATGATTAGAATCGAATCAAATGTCAGAATTTTACAAGTTGAGTTCAAGTAGGTCAAGAGTAAATTGACTCATTTACACCTCTATTGCTCATGCTTGGAAATGAGAGAGTGCAAAGATAAGGCACTAAGTGGCTTGTTAGTTGTGAGATGACTTAAGGAATTGGGCCTAGTTGTGGTGGATATTGAGAGGTGTTGGGCTATGTTGTGGTGGATCTTGAGAATGCCAGAGATGGTTCTATTGTGGTATGCTTCTCGGGTTGTATGCTTCTGTTTTTGGCCTATCCTCTGAGGCCTATATTGGAGCAAGCTATTTTTAGTCCTCATCAGATGGCCCCCTATTCCACTATTGATGAGTGACTTAAAGTGAACAACACCAAGCTTAAAGTTCTTACACGGCGAGCTGGCTTGATCATCAAAGCAATGAGTCTTTTATTTTAGAGCTTGTGCGAGATAGCCCATGTGAAACTCTATATGGCATAAGTTGGACAGTTCGAGTCTTGTGGCAAACTTCTTGGGAAAGCATAGAAGTTTCCCTTGATCTTCGATATAGTTTTGATCATTAAAAGGTGCAGTATGCATATGGGATGTTTAAGGAAACTAAAGGGGTGGACTTAGGGTTCTAAGGAACCATTTATTATGGCTTATGTATAACCGAAGCGGATTATTTAGTTGCCTATCATTCCTTCCAAACCTGAACCTAACTTACTTTCTTTGTCTTTTGTGAGTTCTTTCCCTATACACAACCTTGTGTTGAGCCCTATTGTGTCTTTTTTGTTTGGTACTCTTTCGGATGATCACAATAGATCCAAGTATGATCTATTTTGGGTTCAGGAGTAATTATTCATAAGACTTAATTATAAGGTTGATAGTTTTCTTTACTGCTTGTAGTGTCTTATTTTGGGAATTTGTTGAAGGCTTCCAAATTTATTGGATCTTGTAGGTCAATTATAAAGAGCAATTTTCTTCCTATTTAATTTCTTCCGAATTAGGCCTTTGCTAGTGGTAGCTCTGTCAAAGGATGCAAGATTTGATGGGAGGAGAATCCCTTTGTGAGGAAGAAATGTTTCTCTTGTAGAAAGGCAGATGGCTTTACTTTACAGGTTGTTGACCCTAGTTGGCAACCCAAAAGGGGGTCAATTGGGTTTTTGAAAAATTTAGAAGTTCTTCTCAAAAACTCTCTTACACTCAAGCAATTCAATGAAAGAGGAAGGGAAAGAGAGAGCTAGAGACAAGGATTTATAAAGGTTAGGCTTCTACACAAACCTATGTCCTCTCCTTAAGGATCTCCTTAAGAGTTTTCTACTATCTAGCCTTCTTCAATGGATGAAGACCAAACCCTTACAATAGAACCCAAGCTTGATTGTAAATCCTTGTAACCTTACAAACCCAATCACTCAATTCACTCTTATAACCTTGTAAAAGACCTATTACAAGATTACTATCTCTCTAACAACAAATTAGAACTCAATTTACTCTTCAATTATAAAGAAATTTATAAAATTTGGCTCAACTCAGCTCTTATAAGAGAAAGTACATGGGCAAGCTTAAAAACTTAATTGATTGCTCAAAGAAGGTTGTTCATCTTCCATAAATGTTGCCCAACAACTTATATTTATATGAATCTTCATCCATTTTTAAAAACAAAGTTGTTATTAAGAGAAAACAATATTTTTTTCCTCTTATGTCATCTTCCAACAGCTATTACGGATTTTCATATTTTGTTAGTTCACAACCTTGAATGACTCTTCAGGGGCATTTATTTTGGCTTTACTTCTTTTTGCATTTAGGGCCTTGGAATACTCCTCAAGGGCTTGAATGATCTATTAATAAATTTTAAAAAGTAAAATTTCTTGAATTTTGAGAGGTCCACTTATTGATTTCTCTCCACTTCAAGCTTTAATAAAATATCTCAAATTTCTATAATTATAATTTAAATCTAGTACTTAAATTAAAGAATTTTCTATAATTTTAAGGACCAACAAGTTCATACAAACACTTAAGGCATAATTAATAGTACCACCAATTATTTATTATCATCAAAATCCTTGGGTTAGAACTCAAGGTTCAACACATGTGGGGAAAGTGGTTCATGGTATTGGTTCCTCTAAGGGCTTTTTGTAGTTGTATGGATGGACCTTCATCAGCGACTTTATATCACAGGTCTTGACTTTGTCTGCAACTTTACTTTATAGGTTTTAGACTTCATCTGCGACTTTGCTCCATAGGTCTTCCGAATTTAGGATGAACTTGATGAAATGACTTAAAAGTCTATTTGCCTCGTTCTAGCTGACTTTGCCAAGACTGAGCTTTGGTAGTGCCTTCCTTACTTCCGGAAGGGCTTATGATAGGTCTTCTTTAGGCTTGTTTGGATTCGTCAATGTACCTGAGACTTTTTCTTTACTGCATCGTAGAAGGTTAATATACTTTTGCTAACAAAAGCATGCCCTATAGTTAGAGGAGGTCTTTGGGAGCTGTTATGGAAGTAGAGATAGCATGGCCTTATCAGCAAGTCTTACGGGGTTATGCCATGTATACATAGATGAGTGCCTCATAGAGAGGGATTATCAATTTGCCTCATAGAGAGGGCTTATGAGAATGCCTCGCAGAGAGAACTTATGCATGTGCTTCACTGAGAGGGCTTCTGAGAGTGCCTCATGGTTTTGGTACAGCTTATAAGGGCTTATTAGCTCTTTTAAGGTCTTAATCTCTACATGCATTTGGAGGTCTTACAGTCTACTTGTCATAGAGGTCTTACAGAAGCCTGGGCTATGAAGAGAGTTTATTCCTTTTTGGACCAATGAGTAATTACCGGTGCATGGTATTACCAAGCCCCACCTCATTGGTACTTGTAGGTAGATCTTATCCTTGCCTGTACGATGATCTTATGAGGTTTCTGATAGGTTTTATTCAGATCATCCAAGTTTATACAATTCCCCTCATAAGCTTTCTTGTAGCATGTTAAGGAAAGAATTTAGGTGCTCATTAAAGGACTTAAAAGTGCCTAATCAAAGTATAGGTCTTATGCAGATGATCCACAAGAGAATAGCTTCACGTTCATACTTGAGGTCCATGATGTGGTTACCTCTTGGGAAATTATAGACTTGGATTCCCAGTTAGAGCTTATAAGACCTCGCAAAGAGGGATTATTTAGCAGTGAGTAAAGTGACTAAGAGTGCCTAACCGGAGTTATATCTTATGCCTAAACGGATTTAAGATTTCAGTGTGCCTTTCACAAGATCACACTATCCTGCAAACTTCTGCAAAGAGTTTACTAGGTCTTTCACCTAATATGAAGTACTTGGCGCTAGGTCTTTTATTGGAGGGTGTCTTCTTCTTGGTATTTGGGTGTTGTTTGTATGTACCATCCTGAGGTGTAATGTGAAAGATCTTAGAGAATAAAGTTTTTGAGGAGTATTCAGAGACTCTAAGAGCTTTTATAGAGATATGTGGTTTCTCTCTATCGCTCTTACCAATTCCATCCTTTCCATTGAGCTTATAGAAAATAATTTGGATGCTCTTTCAAACTTGTAGAAGACATGTATTGACCTTTAATGATTTTAACGATGGTTACAAACTTAATTAACTTATAAAATGCTTTTAATGTTATCTATTTCCTAGATATTGTTTGAAACGGAGTACGAATCGGTTATAAATGCATAACACCTATTACACAAAAGGACTCAATTTATAAAATTCATACAGAGGGATAGTTTCAAGCCCGTTACAAATATTTAAGAACATTATAAGTTGGTCAAACCCGTTACAAGGTATGAAGTAACACTCATTATGAAATATAATGCCTGTTACACATAATATGATTAATTTGGAGAATCAACACAAAGAGATCTTTTGAAGACCATTACAGGATGTCAAGCCTATTATAAGCATGATGTAATGCCCATTACGAATTGTTAACGCCCGTTACAGGTAGTTGGGCTGTCACATAGGACGGATCTGTAGAAATTTATAGTAGTTGGAGCAAATACTTAAAGCCTGTTTTGCATTTAATGCAACTAGAATGGTCATATTTACTCACTAAGAGTTGAAGACTATAAATACTTGAAGTTTTGAATATAAAAGTGTAATATCTGCCATTTTGTTATATTTTATTTATTGTGTAATTGATGAATTTAAATTAATAAAGGATATGAATGTTTTGAGGAATCCAAAAATTTCTGGTTGTAGTAAATTGTGAGGTTAATTGCATATTCTTAGAGAAATAATTTGGTAAAATGTAAAACATAAAAGTTGTGAATTTATGCCTTATTTATAATTTTGTAAAATGGCTTGGCAGAATTCTATGTGTGTGAGGAGTTATGCCTCTTTGAACAGGACTGGTCTGGTTGAGTATTTCTGCAGGAAGTCTCTGTCTGTTTGGAATTTTTGGGAATGACTGAGACAGAATGAGCTAAAGATATAAACATGAAAAATGTTTCTTTATGTGTTTTGATGTTTGCTGTAAAATTTCAGGATTTTTGAATAAGTATATCTCAGTGGAGAGTGGATTTTCTCAGGACTGTTCGGATGGATTGTGGGGGTGGTAAGTCTAGGTGAATTTGGAGAGTCACCATGGTCTGTGTAGTTACTTTTGTGATTTGAATTTTGGATATGTTGAGACCCTGCATGTCTATTTTAAGTGAAAAAAAGGATTAGTAAGTTTGGATATTTATAACTCAGTTGCGAGCTGGTTAAGTGTAAGTTGTCCAGGAAGGTTTCAACTTAGCAAAGTCTTGGTATGGCGAGCCGGCGAAATGCAAGGTGGCATTTTGCGAGCTGGAGAAGTAGCGAAGTGGCGAGGTGAGATTGCCGAAGAGGCTTTGGGAAGAGGATTTAGTGAAGAGGAAAGGCGAGGTGGCATTATGCGAAGAGGAAATGTGCGAAGTGGTAATTCGTGAACAGGATTTGGCGAAGAGGGAGATAGGCGAAGCAAGTTGGCGAAGAGGCATTGCCGAGGTGTCATATGCAAGACGACATATGTGAGGAAGAGTTCGCGGGGAAGAGTTCGTGAACAGATTTTGGCAAGCTAGGAAGTGCGAGCTGGGAATGGCGAGCTGGCATATGCGAGATAGCTTTGCCGAGGCAGATTGGCAAGCTGGCAAGTGAGATTTCTGGGGTAGTGGTCTATTTAACCCCAGCAACCCAGTAGCGTTTTTCACGATTTTCCTTCCTTCTTCTTTGTTAATTTCAGTCTTTTCTAAGATCAGTTCCATTTTATTTTCTAAGGCATTAATACTCAACTTAATGCATTAGACTTCTAGATTATTCTATATTAAGGCAGAAATCATCAGATTTAAGCAAGAAATTCAATTTTAGAGAAATAAGGTAAATTTTCTTCCAAAATTATTTTCTTTTAGATTTATTTAAGTCTGCTGGCTATAATAATTAATAAAAGGTGTATAGAATTTATTGCAAGCAATTTGAAATCATTAATAGTAATTAATGTGTAAGAAATCATAATTTTGGGACTGTCATGAATAGTAATATGAACAGTAAATTCGAATTAAATGCAAAATTTTCCTTAAGAGATAAATTAAATTAATGTTAGAAATTAAGAATAGAACCTCTAAGATGATTAAATATTCAGAGATCATGTTGAATATTAATGATTTGGGAAAAACCCTAATTTTAAATATTTGGAGAAATTTCTTAGGAGGAGGAAATCAAATTAATTGAGGAGTTGGAATAGAGCAAATTGCTAAGGAAAATTTAAGAGAAATTGTGTAAGAGGTAAATATGAATATTGCATTTGTTATTTTTTATGATATGACCAAATGTTCTAAATGTGAACCCATATGATTATTGTATACTTGATTATATATTATTGGACAAATAAATTGAACAGTTTCTGGTATTTCAAAACTGAAATTTACCATTGATTCATGAGATTCCATATATATATATATATATA
>CANXYC012526194.1:0-17381 GCA_948193065.1 Aleurites moluccanus | reverse complement strand
CGGGCGTGGGGGGTGTCAAAAACTCACCCCCCACACCACTAGAAATCCCAACCATAAAAATAAAAAAACCATTCCTGGGGTTGTGGGTTGGTCACAACTTTCCCCCCCCCCCCCCCCCCCCGACTTCGAATCCCAGTGAGGTTGTGTTTTATATATATATATGTGTGATTTGTTTAAAAATAATTTTATTATTATTATTATTATTATTTTTAATTTGGTGAACAGTGATTGATTGGTTTTAAAAACTAACTAATTAGCTGTTCTGGTCAGTCCGGTCGGGCGGAGAGAGAGAGAGAGAGGCAGAAATTTCAGATCAAGATTCTGGGCGTTTTCGGTGACAATTTTCGGTGATCTTGGTATCAATGGAAAGCTATCTTTATGAGCTTTCTTTTGATATAGCTTTCCATTGATACTAACCATGGAGAAAATGATGGAGCGACGACGGAGAAATCAGAGGGGGAAGATTTCGGCTACCGAAGCTTCTAGGCTTCGATTCTGGCGAACCACGGTGAGTGGCAGCGAGTGGACGACAGACCCGTGTTCCTGGCGGCGAGACGATCCCGATGGTGTAGGTTTAGACATCTGGGACCACCGGCAGCAGCGACGATGGCTTGGCGGCGGCGGCTCCGGCGATCGTTTTCCAACAGCTTTGTTAGATCTTTCCGATATGTTTTTCGACCCTACTTAAGCAACTTTTATTTTTTGTATACCCCAATCTATGTTAGTTAATTTTATATGTTTATTATTTGGTTAATTGATCCAAATTTTGATTGAAATAATTATATATGGTGATAATGGAATTTTTATAAATTCATAATATAGTTTTTAAATTCATAATTTTATGAGATAAAATTATTAAGTTAAAGAAAATTATTTTGAAGAGGAAAAAATAGATTTCTTTAAATGATTTATTAAAATTATGGCTAATGAATATTTTGAGAAAATATTTATGATAATAATATTTTAAAAAGATAAAATTATTGATATGGTTTTCTTGATTTACATATTTATGAAATTATGTTTAATTAATTTAATTATATGATTTTTCATGGTTGAGGTAAATTATGAAATTCAATGAAAATGGTTTAATATGGTTTAATTATTATTATATTTCTTGAATATCAAAATAAGTTTTCATGAAAAGAACGAGTTGAAATTAAAATATTTTTAAGTATAAAATGTTCTTTTATATATAAATGGTGTTTGAATTAATTATATAAACTATTTTAGCAAATATGTGATGTTATCATGAATTAAAAAGATATTATTAATAAAATATATTTTCTAGAATTTTATTAAGATTTAAAAAGAAAGTAATAAATATTATTGTATGAATATCAATTATTTCTTTTATTTATATGGTTAGCTATTAATAAGCTATATTTAATTAAAGGCAAGATTTAAATTATATATTGTATATCGAATTTAGAAAGAATTTTAAGAAAATGAATTTTAAAAGGGAATTTGTGATTTTAAACATTTTAAATGTTATTTTATATTTTTGACTGGATGAATTGTTATAGTGGTAATGATGAGTTTGAAAACCCAGGAGGGGTTATTTGAGTTAATGTCGTTTGCTCTATGAGCTAATTTGAAGTGTTTATTCTTTTGTCTTAGCAGGTAATGTTCTAGTTTTAGGAAAAGTTTTGTCGAAATTTCGACAAACTCTTAGGAGTCAATTCGTAATTTATTAAGTAAATATGTATCTTTTATGTTCTAATGTTTTCTCTATTCTATTAGGTCTAGGTATTCAGGAGTTTTCTAGCCGTCAGATTTCAGGCGCTTCGAAGAGAACTAGCTGGTTAATGGTCATCAAGTTGTGAGTTGATATATTTAATTTAACTCTGCATGCAAATATTGATGAATGTTTTGATGGATGAAATATATGTATATAATTATCATTATTGCATTAGATTTAGTAGCATGATGTATGTTTATGTCATATTATATGATGTTGATGATGATGATGAATGACATTATATGTGTATATTTACGATGAAAAATAGGGTGATGTGGAATTCACCACTAATACATAAAACATCAACGATGTAACGTGACACAACATGATTTATGATGATATTATTACAAAGATTGCCTAATTCGAGTTGGTCTCACCTTGGCTCCTAGACATGGATAAGACAGTATAGGGATGTTTAGTTTGAGTTGATCTCACCATGGCCCCATAGTTGGAATTTAAGAGAGCCAAGGGAGGGGGTCGGCTCCCCATTTACGATAAACGAAAACATAGATGAGGATGGATTCCACGGACATTTTCCATCGTGCATGTTATGTATGTTTATGTATGATTATGTGTAACGTCGCATTTCATGTAGATTTAATAAATGACATGCATGTTAAATTGATTTATATCAGCTCATTGAGTCGAACGCTCACCCCTGTTCAAATATTTTTCCAGGTTCCAGGTCGAGCATAAAGAGATTTAAATTTTTAAGTTGAGTATTCCTGCCTCTTAATTCTCAGCCAGTAAAATTATTTAATTTAATATGTCATTATTTTATAATTACTGTATTAAAATCTTTAGAACTCCTCATTGTTATTTTCAATGTCAGGTTTATGATTATTCTGTTAAGCATAATTTAATTAATGTTAAATTATGGGGATTATGTTGGATATGTGGGCTTATAGTCCGTATTTGTGACAGTTATAACTGTCATATTACAGTTTTTATGGTTCAATGGTAAGCCAAGTTTACTACGGGTTCTGGAAGCCTTATGCTTTCCCGTTCCCTAGTGCCGGTTACGTGCCCAATTGGGGTCGGGTCGTGACATTTAAATAAGAAAAATATTTGATATTTTTAAAATTGTACGAATTATCGTACCATTCACAATATATATCGAAATAAATTCTTCTTTTTAATATTTTAAAAAATATATTTGTCACATTAATATGAGCAATATATATATGATCACAGTTAAGGTCATCATTATTAGAGACAAAAATTTATCTTCATATTTTTCCTCTCTTTTTGCGATGTTCGATAAATATCAATAAGATATTTTATCATATGACAAGTATTTGACCAATTTTTCTTCATACCATATCGACAATATTTACTTTAAAAAATTTTGTTCACCTTTTCTATTCTTATTTCTATATAATTTTATCCCACTTCTGGTGGTGATAAATATTTTTATAATATTTTTTTTATTCTAATAAAAAGAATAATTATTATATGTTTACTTTTAAATTTCATAGTATTATTATTATATATTACCACATTCACTTCAGGGAATGAGATAAAATCACCATAATATATTTTATGAATTTTTCGGTAACAACTTGTTATTTTATTTAGTTAAATATCACTATATTTACTTCAGGGAATGAGATTGAACCAAAATGCATGAAATTAATTTATAATATGTTTACAATCTTTTTATCGATGTTACTACTGCAGGAGCATATTTGATATATGAAAAATATTAACATATCATTTTAAGTGCTTAACATTTTATATATTATTTCACAATACCTATATTTCATGATTATTTTCAATAAATCATATAGATTTGATTAAAATATAGAAAAATCTTAATTCTAATAGCAAATATAAATATAAAACTAAATAATGTAAACAAAAGTAAATCATATATAATTCATTAAGATGATGACATAAATAAATAAGAGATATTAAATTAAAATATTAAGAGTAGAAGAACTTACATGGAAGAGAATCGTGCTGATAACGTGTTATGAAAAATAAAGAAAACAAAAATAAGAATAAGAACAATAATAAAAATTAGAATAAGAATGTAGAAAAGAAAATTTTCTATTGTCTTCTTGGTGTGTATTACAAAGTAATATGAACTCCTATTTATAGGATTCATCTTCACCATAAGTTATAATATATATAAATCAATTATAAATTACAATATAAATGGTACAATAAAAATTAAACTTTATTATAAAAACTCATGAGTAGTGGAATAAATGAATGGATATCCACATCTATCTATATAGTTATAACAATAAATATTTAATTTATTTTCTAAAATAACATTGTATGTTCAAATAACCAAAATGTCATTGGGGATCATGTAATTTATCATTTTCCATTGATTTGCCCTTATTTCACTTAGTATAAAAAAATTTAATTTTGAGTAAATTAACCATTTTTTTTTACTTTTTCTCATCATAATTTAAATGTTAATGTAATAACTAATTAATAAAAATATAATAAAATACCATTAAATAGCATTAAATAAATCATTTAATTAATAGAAAAATAAAATAATTTAATTATTTATACCTCCTAAATTTTTTTATACATATAAATAAATAAATAGTTGGGCATTTTTTCATTTTGGATATGTGAAAATCATCATTCGCAAGCTATGTATGTAATTTAATTAGGTATCCTTGAATGATAATTGATCTTTTGAGAAATTAATGATGTTTTCATAAATGTTTGAATTTATATAATTTTGGGGTGCTATCTTTAAAATATAATTTAATTATATATAAATTCATTAAATGTTTTACATTTCAAATTGTGATAAAATACAATAAATATATAAATTATTTTTTCGCTATTACGTCATCTTATAAATATTAAGAATTTATATAATTTTAAAAATATTAACAAAATTATTAAAATTAAAGAGTCTAATTATATATAAACTTATTTAACATCTTTCTATATGAGATTGTAATTAATATTAAATATCATGCTTTACATTTAAAGAATAATGTGTTAATTATTACATCATTATTGTTTCATCAATTAATTTCCTATTATAATTATTATTAATTTTGTTTTTGGAACAAAAAAAGGCTACAAATATCATCATATAGACTATAATGATAATTATTCAAAACATAATTGTTGATTTTCATGTAGATTTGTAACGCTCTAGCCTATTCCATATAAGTTAATATATTATTATTTAAAGTACACAATACATTTAATTTAAAAATTTTATAAAAATATATAAAATTATTTTTTAATTACTTATAATTTTTTATATTAATTTTTAATAAATCACATATCTAATCAAGAAAAAAACTCAACTAACGTCACCTATCCACAAGAGCAAAATTTCTTACCACTTAGCTATGCTTTCAGTGGCTATCTTATGATTTATTTATTGGTCACGAGCAATAACTCAGTTATATTTAATAATAAGTCCATATATATTCTTCTTTTTCAATAATATTTTCAGAGAGCTTATAGAAAAAGATATGATTTACTAAACTGATCTCTTTTTTGTTATAATAAAAAAATAAATATCTAATTAAAATCATGATTGTCAAAATCATATCGGACCGATCGATCAAATCAAAAAATTAAAATTTAATTAATAATTGATTTGATTAGTTTTTATTTTTTAATCCTAATAAATCGATGAATCGACCGATTAACAGGTGATTAACAGGTGAATTGATTGAACCAATCGAACTTGATTAATTTTTCTGCTTAAAGCGGGTAAGATTATTTTAGAATTTTTTTTATTTAGTTGAATTTTTTGTGTCCTTTTAATTAATGTTGTCTATAATATACAAGTCATCTATTTAAGTACCAATTTTTTAATCTAAATATCATTATATAGAATAAAATCAATAGACTCATTCATCTCGAAAAAATGAGGGTGCATGAGTTAATTATTAATGTTCCATAATTTCCTTTTATTTGGATCTATTTATATATTTAATATATTTTTAAATATATTGATGGGCCTCGCTCAATAAGAAGACCCTTTTAAAGCCTATATATAAAGGCTTATGTCATACAATTATTTTTGTGCTTAATTTATCTTTTTTATTTTTCTTTTAAACAAAATAAAAATGAAAATATTTCAAGTTTCAATTGCATTAATATATATTTATTAAGTCATTATATACTAAACATCACACACACACACACACACACATATATATATATATATATATATATATATATATATATATATTTCATCAAGCAAATTTAATATATCTAAAATTTACTATTTTTTTTTTTTGAATTAAGTTATAATTTTGATATTGATATTTAATACTTGAAGCACATAGATTATTAATATTTAATATATCTAAAATTTACTATTATTTTTTTTTGAATTAAGTTATAATTTTGACATTGATATTTAATACTTGAAGCACATAGATTATTAATATTTTTTAAAATATAATTTTGACCATAATATAATTAAAATCTGTAATTTTGATCATTCTTTTCGTTGACTTCCGTCTTTGAACTTTATATAAATTAAAAAGTAATTGATAAATTATAATTTAGTTCCTAAAATTTTATTTATTTATAAAAAATATTTTTAAATCAAATATATAAAAATAAAATAAATTAATAACTAAATAAAAATTAATTATTTTATTTTCATCATATATATAATAAATATTAAATTATATAGGTTTATAAAAAAAATTTCCTTATAAAAAAAATGAAGAGATGAAATTTTTTTATATTAAAAGAGTGATTGTTATATTATATATGTCTTTATTATTATATTATATTTGTGCATTTGTAAATTTAGTTTTATATTTTTTAAATATTAAAAATAAATATCATATCTTATAATTTATTTCAATTTTTCTAAAGAGTACTTTTAAAAATAAAATTTCAGATTATATTAAATAAATAAATTTAAAAATAAATCAAATAAATAAAAAATTTAGATTCAGATTTATCATTTTAAATGATAATGATTATAATAAAATATAATTTAATTAAAATCTTAATTTTTTATCATTCAACTTATTTTATATTAATTTATTTATATTTGTTTAATATAACTGATTTATATTTTATATAAAATAATCACTTTTAGGACACTTATTAAAAAAAAAGTTAGTTTAATATTTAAGATATATTTAGTTTAACTGTATTAATAATTATTGCGATTAGTTAATAGCTAAAATATAATTGTGTTGTAAAATTTTATTAGTTGTTGATGTTGAAATATTAAATAATGATTAAAAATAAAAATTATTTTTTAAAAAAATATAATTTATTATTATGTATTTTAATTATTTTTATATTTTAATATAAATCTCAAAATAATGAAATTAACAACTAAATAATAATTATTAATTATTTTATTATATTTATTTTTAAAATATGAATATGATAGTTTTTATAAATATTATATACAATATTTAGATAACTATTTATTATAATTGTAATTATTTAAAAATAAATTTTGAAAAATTATTAATAATAATATTTTTATAAGGATTACATTGTTTAAATTTAAATAAATTCTGTAGTTGGTAGGATAAATTTTTTTTTTTTCTTAAAGTCAATACTTTGAAGCTAATTAAGCAACACGAGTGTGAAGTGCACTTTTAAATTTATTCGAAAAAAAAAATAATTCTCTATTTATATATAAATTAATTTAAAAATATTTTAATTAATAAAAAATATTTTAATTTAATAACTATTTAAATATCTAATAACTATCAATTTATTATTTTATTTTTTGATAACATCATTGGAGTATGGTTATGCTGAATATTTAAATGTATTAAACATTTATAAAATTTATTAAATTAAAAATGGACTAACCACAGTAAATAAACATAAATGTTTTTTTCTTTTTTTTTTAACCATAGTTAATTTATTCCCTAAACCGTTTCTATATAACCGCCATCCCACCCTAACCTCATTCATCACCTGCAACCTCTCAACTTTCTAGCTCTTTCCATCTTCCTCTTAACATCTCTCTTAAGACTTCTATCCGTTTCAATGCCTTTTCAGCTTCATCTCTAGTCACCGTTAATACTCCTCTTTTCCTCCTCGTCTTTAAATACCTCACCGCTACTACCATAACCCAAACCTCATCCTTTCTTAGGCCTCCTATACAAAATATATCCTTTATTTGTGGCTTTCAAACCCCAAAAAAAAAAATTAACAAAAAAAAGAGTTTGTCTTCTCGTCTTTTAGCTACAACCGTCTTTCCAATTTTTTTTAGTCAACTACCCATCTCAAAAAATGTCGCAAGTTTTCGTCTTTGATTGTTTTCCCTTCATTTCTCGAACTGGGTCTTCACCATTTTTCAGTTTTGAGGTTGTTCTCTGCCTCTTTCTCTTTATTTTCATTTTCTCTTTCTGCTTGGCTCCTGGGGGCCTATCTTGGGCTCTGTACAAAAACCGGTTTGCTGTTCAATCAAAAACAGCAATTCCTGGTCCTTCTGGTTATCCTATTCTTGGGATGGTCTTTGCTTTTACTGGTTCTTTGACTCACAGAGTTCTTTCTAAGACGTCTCACCTTTTAAAGTCAGAGCCTTTAATGGCTTTTTCTGTTGGGTTCACTCGTTTCATTATCTCTAGCCATCCTGAAACGGCTAAAGAGATTTTGAATAGTTCAGCTTTTGCTGATAGACCCATTAAAGAATCTGCTTATGAGCTTTTGTTTCACAGAGCCATGGGTTTTGCACCTTTTGGGGATTATTGGAGAAATTTGAGGAGAATCTCATCTACCCATTTGTTTAGCCCTAAGAGAATAGCTTCTTTTGGAGAGTTTAGGAGAGAAATAGGGCTAAAAATGGTGGCTGAAATAAAAGATCTAGTGGGAAAAAATGGTGAGATTGAAATTAGGAAGGTATTGCACTTTGGGTCACTAAACAATGTTATGAAAAGTGTATTTGGGAAAAGTTATGATTTTAATGATATCAACAATAATGTGGATGGTTTTGAGCTAGAGGGTTTGGTGAGTGAAGGATATGAATTGCTAGGGATTTTTAATTGGAGTGACCATTTTCCTGTGTTGGGCTGGTTGGATTTGCAAGGAGTGAGGAAGAGATGTAGAAACGTAGTTGCTAAAGTGAATGTTTTTGTAGGAAAAATAATAGAGGAGCACAGGATGAGAAGATTTGAGGAAGGAAGAGATCATCAGAAAGCTAATGATTCTGGTGATTTTGTTGATGTGTTACTTGATTTGGAGGAAGACAACAGACTCACGGACAATGATATGATTGCTGTTTTATGGGTATTCATGCATAACATATGATTCAATTTCTTGGCTATTTATTCGATTGTATTTACTTGCTTTTTGTTTGTCTAGTTATATTATGTTTCGTCTTTTATATTATATTACTATATATTGCATCTATAATTAAAGATGCCCCGTTACTTTGCCAATCTAACCTAATCTTTTAATCAGTACAGATGCTCAATTGTTATAAATCAATCGTTTCATTGATTTTTTATACCATAAATTTTAATATGTTGTGTCTATTTATGTGTTACCATATAATGAAATCATTATGTGTTTTTTTAACTTTTTTCTTGTATGGGATTCTCCGGGAAACTGTTATCTGTTCAGCAGATGCTAGAATATGGTTCGTTATTGTCCAAAGAAGTTGAGAATCTGAATATTTTCTTTCCTTTTCTCTTGGAAATATTTTCTTTTATTGTCTTGTTCCTTTCATGCATCACACACACACACACACACACACATATTTACTCGAAGTAGCTAGCTAATAATGAATATTGCATTATAGTTAAATCTTGAACATTATCAATTAATTTAATTTTTCTTTTCAGGAAATGATCTTTAGAGGTACTGATACAGTAGCAATCCTGTTGGAATGGATTCTTGCAAGAATGGTTGTGCATCAAGAAATCCAATACAAAGCTCAATCTGAAATTGATAAAATTGTGGGCTCTAACCGTGCGATCTCTGATTCTGACCTGCCAAACTTGCCTTATCTCCGAGCTATTGTTAAAGAAACATTAAGAATGCACCCACCAGGTCCCCTTCTTTCTTGGGCAAGGTTAGCAACACATGACACCCAAATAGGCCACCATATGATTCCTGCAGGCACCACCGCTATGGTCAACATGTGGTCGATAACTCATGACGAGCAGTTCTGGTCAGAGCCGGAGAAATTTAAGCCGGAAAGGTTCATTGAGGAAGATGTAGCCATAATGGGGGGTGATCTTAGGTTGTCCCCTTTTGGTTCTGGCAGAAGGGTTTGTCCCGGCAAGGCTATGGGGTTAGCTACTGTTGAGCTTTGGCTTGCTCAGCTTCTTCAAAATTTCAAGTGGGTTCCTAATAATGATGATGGAGTTGTTGATCTGTCTGAGACACTCAAGCTTTCTTTGGAATTGAAGAACTCTTTGGTTTGCAAAGCTCTGCTTAGGGTTTCTGCATAAGTTTGGTTTGGCTTCTTTTTAGCTTTGGCTTGGTGTTGATTAGCCTCCTGCCATGATTTTGGAAAAGCCTCCCTATGAGGAGATTAAAATAATTGTTTGGTTTGTGTGATTAACTAGGTTTTGTTTTAGGAATTTGGGTGGGTGGGTTAGTTAATTTTCTAGTATTTGCAAGCTTTTGAGTGTTTATGTGAAAAAAAATATATGGTAAGAATGCATGTTTAATTAATTAATACTCTTATATTAGGTCTTGGCTTCTGTTTAAAACCCTTCTATCTATATAAATTAAGCATGAAACTTTCCTATTGCACTCCTATAAAATATTATTATTACATATTAATGCAAACTTCTATCTATTATTATGACATACTTTGTTGTATAAAAAAATTTATTAGGTTAAAAAAATAGTATATATAGGTCCAACAGTCATGCTTCTCTCATGAAGGAATAATTATTTAGTGTTTAATTATTTACTAACAATAATAATAATATATAAATATGAGATAGAGCGTATATAGTATTTATTTAATGTAGACAAACAAATATTTTTCATAAAATATATGGTCATGTACATCTCATGAATTGATGTTAGGCAAAAACATGAGTTTATTGCCGTTTGGGTTGTGTGTGAATTGAGGTATAAACTGATAATTTCGTAGTTAAATATTTTAATTATTCATTGCATCGATATATATTTCCTTATTTATGTCAAAGACAGATGTATACCAAATTCAATTAATTTTAAGATGATTTTCATTATCACTATTAATTGTGGGACAGGCTATTAACTTTCTCTTTCCTTTTAAGTACTTATATTATTTTTTTTTTTATTTTTAAATATAATTAAAAATACTCTTATTGAATTTAAGTTACTCTTAAGAATGAAGATTTAATTTTCATTTCCTTACATATTTTTTTTATTATTATTATTGGTGCTTTTAATATGGAGAAATGTTATTTATAATTTTTTATTTTTTAAAAAATATGATACTAAAAATTATATTTAATAAATTTGTATAGTTATTCTTCTTGTTAAAAAAAAAAAATTTGCTCAAGAACAAAAAGATAAAATTAAAATTTAAAATAAAAAACTAGAAAAAAAAAATTATTTATGGGTATGGGTATCAATTATCATAGAGATCCTATGAGCGAGAACTCTATGTTTATAGCAAATACATTTCAAAAGTAATTAAAAGAATGTGATAAACATTTAACTACTAAATTATTAGCTAAACCATTGGCAATGTCATTCAATTGGTATATATAATTTTTCAGACAAAGATATATTCACTTCTTTTTCTTTATATAAAAAAAAATATTAAGAGAGAATTTTATAAAATTAAAATAACTCGTATTCTTATCTCATCTCTCTCCTCAATTCCTTCTTTTTTTTTTGGGTAAAAGTTGACGTTAGCAAATAATAATAATAATAATAATAATAAACAAACAGATTTGGGCATTAAAAAAGAAAATTGCATTTGAATGCAAATATGCAATTGTAAGAACTGTCCCATTAAACTTTAATTGATAATACAATCGCATTCATAATATAATTTTATTTTTTAAAGTGCCATTATTTTAGTTTACTTTTCTAAATTTTTATTTTTTCAAACACAATGGTTGATAAGACTAATCAAATTAATTTATTTTATTAAATCTATTTTAATTTGTTAGATTAATTTTTTCTTTAAATTTGAGCAAAAATAAAAGTGATTGGAGAACGAATTAGAGAAAAGATGAGATGAATTTTTTTAATTTTATAAAATTACCCCTCTTAATGTTTTTCATTTAAAAAAGTGAAATGAGAATATTTGTCTTAAAAAATTGGATATAACGGCTAACTTGCTTTAATAGCGGACAAGTTAGTATATATATATATATATATTTATTTATTTTTTTAACAAGAATCTTAAAAATATTCATTAAAATTAATTATTTTAAATAAAATATAATTATAAAATATTTATATTAAAAAAATTTAATATAATAATATAAAAAATGAATTGAACGAGAGATATATTTTATTATAATCATTATTATTTATATATATTAAAAGAGGTTATTTATGTTAAATTGTATTTTTTTTTTAAATAACACTAAGATTCCTCAGCTATGGAGAAACTTTTAAATGATTGAAGAATAAAAATCTAATAATATAACAATGATATGGTTTTTCTCTTTAATAAGTATCCAAATCCTTCCCTATATATATATATATATATATATATATATATATATATATCTGTGTATATAATAATTTTTCAATAAGGTAGAAGTGCTTCTGAAGAAAGCTTTTCTCCTTTTTCCCACCTGTAAAGAGAAGATGCATATTGGATTTGAATATCCAAAATATTACAATTAGGGTTTCTGATTTTTATCCAGATGAATGCAAGTTGAAGAGAGGCTTTTGATTTTCTTTCAATATTCACCTACCCCTATCTATTCCTTTCCTCACTCTCAACTTTCACTTTCACCCTAAATTTTTAAATTATATGATAAATAAATAAATATATTAAGCAGATCCATAAATTTTTGTGAATGAGAGAAATATATAAATTCTCTGTGTTAATTTTTCAGTGGGACATAAACTATATATATATATATATATACCTTACTGATAGCAAATACATTAAATTTGCAAATAGCATATCCGTACATAATATCTTTATATTACAAATATTCCATTAAACAATGACATAAAAAAATAAAACATGTATCCATTTATTAATTAATAAACAATGACATAATAGCTTTATATTATGTCATGTGTTAGAATATAAGTGATTAATTAATTTAATAATCGAGTGTTTTATTCATGTATTTTAATATTCAACTTTTTTTTATTTTTTAAATAGAGATAAATCTAATTAATTAAGACATAATTAAATTAAAAGATGATGAATTATATAAATATCAAAGAAGCATCAAAGTTTCCCTAAAAAAAAGCATCAAAGTATTCCAAGTCCTTTTTATGGGCTGCAAAGGGAATGTGTATATATGTTGTATTAGCTAGTGCCACAAATAATAGTAATATTAATAATGATATGAAGAAGAAAAAGAAAAAGAAAAGAATCCCTTGACCACTATGGAACTTTGTCAAGAAAATCCCCATTTTATTCCAAGTCTCCATGCTTCTTCACTTTGTTATTTTTCACTAAACTAGAATATCATCCAATGCTTGATATAGAACATAGAACCCTTTTTGGGTGAGGGGAAAAAAAAAAGAAAGAAGAAAAAACCTTTTCTCTATGCTTAGATATTTGTCTCCTTTCACCAGCTAGAAGTTTCTATTTTTATTTTTTTCCCTCTATGCTTATATTCTTCTTCTTTTTTCAATTTTTTTTAATATGACATGAAATATTTTTTTAAATTTAACAATAAATTAATATCACGTGTCAATTTTTATATATTATAATATTAAATTATTTTTTTATCTGATTAATTATATATCATTTATATCAAAAACTAGTAGAAATAATATGAATCTAAAATTTAAAATATATGAGACCAATAAAATGAGGAGTAAATCAATTCACCAATCAGCCAATCTTAAGATTGGATCAATATGTATTTTATATGTACTAAAACACTAAATTAGTATTATATTATATTATTATCTTAACAAAGAAAGAGAGTCATCCTATTTTTGAATCCCTAACCACTAACAATACTAATACTAAGAAGCAAGCAAGCTATGGATTTTTATTGTCTTGTGTTATACCAATCCGGAATTAATTAACTTCATGTGGGTATATATATATATATAAAGAGAATCCATTAATGTCACAATGATGCTTAATTGTTAAAATAATACCTTGAAAACTACCCAAATGACGCCGACACAGTATAATGAACTGTTTGGTTTGCTGATGGGCAGAATCCCAATTAACTAACATTTTAAGGTTGACGTTATAGTTAACAAAGAGGTTCCTGAGCTCGAAGTCAAGAGATTTAGTGTCGGTTTGATACAGTGTGTGAAAAGAAAAAAATAATTTTTTTGTGTGAGAATCTAATTTTCACTCTGTTTATAATGTTTAGTAAATATCAAAATTAATAAAAATAATTATCTAGATAGTTAAAATTCAACTATTTGGATAAGTTAGAAATTGAAATTTTTCAAAAAAGTTGAATTTTAGATTAAGCGCGTAGCTAATTTAAAAAAATTAATTGATAAAAATACCCTTATAAGTTTATAAACAGTTTTTAAATTGTATTTTACCAAACACAAACATACAATTAATTACTTTTACAAATATCACTTTTGCAAAAATAATTTTTCTTCATATAAAAAGCTATATAAAAAGCTATTTTTATAAGCTGTGTCAAATTAGGCCTTAGTCACTCTGAAACAAATTAATAAAGTGAAATTACAATTTACAATAAGCATGAAATTAGAGGGAGTCTAAAAAGGATGGATATAATATATAAAAATATAACTTATGATTTTAGATTTATTTATTATTATTTTTAATTATTGTTTGAATTTATAAAAATTAAATAAAATTTAAATTAAAAAAATATTTTGATGAAAAATAAAAATAATTAAAAGAATATTAGAAAAAATAATTAAAGAATATTTTGATAAAAAATTAAAAGAATATTTTAAAGTAAAAAAAAATTAAAAACATGAAAAGGCAAAATATATATAAAAAAAATTAAATTTTGATATTTTTTTAATATAATTACTAAAATTTGATTTTCTTTTTTAATATAATCACTAAAATTTAATTGACGTAACTTCTAAATAGCTTATTTAGTCAATAGATAATTAACTTTTATATGAAATACTTAGTTAACATGAGATAATGACGTGGTAGTTTAAATCAGATTTCTGGTAAGAATTTAAATAGATGATTTATAAGTATAAAATGATATTTTAGGTATTTATTTCAAAAAAAAAAAATTTTAGTCATCAATTTGAAAAATTCGATAAAGTTTAATGATTTTTGTATTTATTTTAGCTATATATGCCTATGATATATCAGGATCTCAGCCTAACCCATTTGTTTAGGAATCACTGACTTTTGGATAGCCAAGTTAATAACAGATTTTAAGAATGAAAAATCATGACTAAAGAAAAAAATCAGGCAAATTAATGTATTAGCTACCTTATAAGAGTTTGAAACTGAATTATGAATTAAAAACATAACAAATAATAAAAAAAAAAAATCACCTTTTCTAGTGTTTTTTTAGAGATAAATATATGAATTATTAGTGTGTGTGCTGTTCTCCTTTGTAATCAAGTATTCAAACAGATAACTCATGAGTATTAAAATAGATCATTTTATCTCAATAAACAATATTTTTTCCAAATTTCGACTCTATTAATCTCCTTAACTTTTCCCCTATCATTTCTCTTTCTATATTACGTTAATTATCTCTTTTATCGCTTGGAAAAAAAAAAAAAATTAATCTACGTTACGAAATAAAAAATAAAATAAAATAACTAGCTAGTACATATCATTTATAAACTTATTTAAAGCTGAACCCATTCCCTTATATAACTTTCAATATTTTTCACATATTTCTCTTACACATAAGCACAAATCAATATCTAATTTTTATACTTGTTTGGTTGTTAAGAAAATGGAAGAAAAAGTTCAAAGTTTTTGATATCCAATATAACAGAAAATGCAAAAAAATAAATAAATAATAAATAATAATAATAATAGAAAATTGAAAGGTTGAATTAATGAAAAGGACAAATAGAATTAATGGAGAGGTGAGTTGATTTTTTTTTGAATAAAATATTATTTAACTTCTAACTTTTTAGCCAAATTAACACTAAAATCTTCGCGTTTTCATAAAATAATTATTATATTTCTAACATTTGATTCTGTCATACAAACTGATTTTACTATTAAATTTTTCATGAAATACTTTAAAAAAAATAAAAATACCATTCATTTTCTATCAAATCTTATTTTCTATGTCATTCCATTACTCTTCTCCAAATTATTTTACTTTTCATCACTTTTAAATTCTCATTCTCCACACAATTTCACTAATTATAATATTCACACACAAATATTTCTTCATTAAAGAAAATCTCAAGAATTTAAATCTTCAAAAATCAAGATAAAAAATCAAAAAATTAAAAAATAAAGTAACTAAAAAGTAAAGAAAATGGTAATAACATTAGAAAGAGAGAAAACAACATGAAAAATGAAAAATGGAAGAAGAAAAATATAAAAAAAATAAAGGATAATGAAAAAATAAAAGAAAAAATAAAAGAAAATGGAGAAAAAAATATAGAGGTTGGGGATGAGGATTTTTTGAGAAGAAAAATTATTTTATTTTATTTTTTAATTTTTTAAAATTTGAAAAAATTTGATCCAATAATTATTTTGTACGACGCAATCAAATGATAGAGATTTAATAATTATTTTTTGAAAAAATAATAACTCAAATATTAATATCGCTAAAAGTTAGAGACTAAATAATTTTTTATTTTTATTTTTTTAATTAAATTTATTATTCAAGTTATATATATATTTATTATTAAATTATGTTTGGATGTATAATATGAATTGATATTATTTAAGAGATAAAAGCATCATTCATTTTATTACTCTAACTTATTACACTTAGCTATTGCCAATGGTAGTTCATTCAAACTATTGCCACAATAAAATTAAAGTAAATTAAAGTAGAACTTGAAAATTTTCATCGCTGTTAACTTTTATTAGGGATGGTAATGGGGCGGGCTAAATGATAGAGATTTAATAATTACTTTTTGAAAAAATAAGAACCCAAATATTAATATCGCTAAAAGTTAGAAACTAAATAATATTTTATTTTTATTTTTTTAATTAAATTTATTATTCAAGTTATATATATATTTATTATTAAATTATGTTTGGATGTATAATATGAATTGATATTATTTAAGAGATAAAAAAATCATTCATTTTATTACTCTAACTTATTATACTTAGCTATTGCCAATGGTAATTCATTCAAACTATCGCCACAATAAAATTAAAGTAAATTAAAGTAGAATTTGAAAATTTCCATCCGTCCCCATTTTATATACGGGGATAATTTAGTTCTCATCCCCATCCCCATTGGGATCTCCGTTCCCCGTGGAGATTCCCATTTTCCGCTTAAAATTTTGTATTATTAAATTTGTTTATATTTATAAAATTTATAAATAATAGCTAAAAATATAAAAAAATTTATTTAGAAAATATTAATAAATTCAAACACACAAAATATCAACCAAACATAATTAAAATATAAATATTTTAATACAT
>CANXYC012526077.1:0-13061 GCA_948193065.1 Aleurites moluccanus | reverse complement strand
CTTTTTATTTTCAAATATTTATTTCTTTAAAATATAATAAATTTCAAAAATTCTTTTATATTCATAACTTTAATTAAATATTCATAAAATAATTATTACTTATAAATATAATATAATTTAAAAAAATATGGGTATTACAATTCTATGGAGTAGAATTACTTTAAGAAATAGATGAATTACATTTTATTTCTCTTTTCTATAAAATTACAGAAAATTGTGACTATATAATTTTAAATATTAATTATTAAATATAAAATAAAAATAAATTATTACTCAATCACTTAGGGCATTATTATAAAGTCATTTGATTGAATGTAAAACAACTACTCATGAGAGACGGAATCATATACAAGCTCATGTAGGTATGAATCACTTAAATAAAAAAATCTCATTAATTTATAAATTTTTTTTTTACAAGATTCATTCAAACATAATTTTTTATATATAATTAATTATCTACTCACTTAAAATTAATTTTTCTAACTTCATTATTATTTTTAGCATATTCCTTTTTCTTCTTAACTTTAGATAGTCCATATTGTCAAAACCGAACTGAATCAACCAGTAGACCTGAAAAAATTGAGAACCAAATTAAAGATCGGTCTGGTCAGCTTCTATTTATTTATTCTCAAAAATTGATTAAAAAAATCAATAAACCGACTGGTTAACCGATAAATTGATCGAATTAAATCGATTTTTTCGATTCGAATGTGTCAGTTTTTTTTTTTTAATTTCGATTTTTTCGATTTGAATGTGTCAGTTTTTTTCTTAAATTTTTTATCAAAACGACGTCATTTTTAGCAAGAAAAACGACGCCGTTTTGAGATAAATGAAATTAAAAAAATTTCAATAATTTTATTTCAATTTTACCCAATGCCAAAATCTACTCGATATCAAAATCATAACCCTATTACATGTTACCCTATTGCGTGAGTAGATATTTGAGCAAACAAATATCCGTAACTTACTATATATATAACTTTTGACTTAATACGATTGAATTGCTACCATAAAAAAATGGTCTTATATGAATTCTTGATTTAACCATAATTACATTATATTTATTTTCATCATATATATAATAAGTATCAAATTATATATACATATATATGTATATCGATTTTTTTCTGATTTAATCGATTAGACTGATTTTCTATTTTCATCGGTTTTTTTAACCGGTCCGATTTTAAAAATATTAATCCAATATGAGTAAAACATGTTAGGAAAAAATCAAGATTTAACAATAATTATTTCATGAATAATATTTATATGTAATATATAATAATAAAAATTATATTTGAGTGAAATAATTTATTTTTAACTTTATCTTATAATTTGAATAATTATATTATATCTAAATTTAAAACTACAAGATTGAAATATTTTTTTTATTAAAATATGATTTTTCTAAACTTTTCATTAAAAATTATATTTAATTATACATTTCATACCCGATTTGTGAAATTAACCGATCCTATAAAGAAAAATGTTTCACTACTTCCACTTCTAGGGATAGAATTTGTCTTTCATGGTACGAAAGAGACCAACTCGTGACACTAGCTTTATTTCTTTTTTAAAAATAAATATTTCGAATTTACCAACGGTCGAATTTTAGATGCCAGCGCGGCCATTGTTATTATTAAACAGAAGAGACCAGACCATATTATATCACTACGCTCCACATCATAACATATCTCAACCGTTAACTTTACGGGTCCCACATCCTCGTACTATATAGGTCACTAATCCAACGGTCATTAATTTAGTCACATGTAGCTCAAACAGATTGTTAGAACAGGATGGAAAAACGCCGCCGTTTTAGTTGATGATGATGATAGCTTTTAATAAAAGAGGAGCCAAGGAGCCAAAAACCCAATAGAAATGGAGGTTTTGCCTCTCAAAAAATCAAGAAATTGACATAGAAACTACTAATTGTGCAATTTTTCCCTTTTGGTAGAGGTTTTTTCATTGTTTAAGATTGTTCAATAGAAGAAAAATGGCTCTCAAGAATAGAAAAGATCACTGGGCATTTCTTGTAATCTTCTGCTTCTGATTTGTGGGCCTTTTTTTTTTGTTTTATATGTTGATTTTATCACATATTTGATATGGGTTTTGTATATTTTTTATGTATGTTTTTATGAGATATTGATTGGAATTTTTTTGGGTTTTTTTGTTGATTTTGATCTCTTGGAAGTATCTTCATTGCTGTTTATTTCATTGTAGACCTCTGGGTGTCGAATGGAATTATGGGAAATATTTATATTATATAATATAAGATTGGTCTGGTTTTATTTTGATTTTTAATCTATAGTGGGTTTTGATCAATTTAATTTTTAGTCTTGTTCAATATTAAATTGGGTATTTTATCATGTTATAATATGTGTTGAAGTTGGAGTTCTATAACTTTTTTACTTATTTTTGTTTGATCTTCTTCTTTATTTGATATGCCCTGTTTTGTTTTAAGCTCTATTCAATTGCCAATATAATGTAGGAAAAGAAAAGGAATTGAAGAAAATTGACCCAAAAGAATATTGTGATTTCTGTTCTTTTCATAATTTTCCCTGAGGATCCAAATTGAGGAAATTCAGGATATGTTGCTTTTAGTTATTTTCTTTTCATATTTAAATTGTTCGTTAATCACTGAAGTTCTGTTTCCAAACCATGGCCCTTTCATCCTTTCTTTTTTTACTTTTCTTGCATTATCTTATCACTCATTGTTGATTGATATATAGGAAGAAATTGAAGCACCAATGTGGGTGGATTTGACCCTAGAAGCAAAGTCTAATTACCAAGAAATGTATGTGTCTGGGTAGTAAGTTAGAAACTAAGACTTCCATTTTATCACAGAAACTGGTAACTTTAGCCCTGTGGATCTAATATTATTTATTTGCTACATTGCAGTGACGATGATTGGTTTCACACTACCCATGTGTAAGTATCTTCTTTTCTTCAGCTAATGTTTTTCCCCACTTTCCTATTTTGCCATGAAATTTTTAATTTTTCCTGAAGTTTTCCATTTAGAAATGGATTTTTGTTACTGAAAATTCAAAGCTTATTGAAGTTCTATCAATGTGATAACAATGCTTATTGAAGCTTTATCAATGTGATACTCAGGTTCCACCAGTGTTCTTCTCATCAGTTGAAAGCTGCATTTGCTCATTCTGGTGAGGGTAGCATGTCCTCAGACATTGATAAGAATGGACCATCTTCACCAAAGTTTCCAACCTCAGTGTCTAGATCCAGGGGCAAGCACTATGAAAACAACAAAGGCAGTGGAGTTGATGGCGATCTTTCATTGAATAAGCAGCATCCAGTTAAGTTTTTAAATGGGAAGTCTTCAAGGATGAATTCGGGATCTGGTGAGGAAATGAAACACAAATTAAGCTTTATAAATTCCAAAGGAATTTCAAGGTCAAAAAGAAGTTTTGTACTTGAGAAAGATTTGATTGAAGTGAAAGACAATGATTCAAAAGCTGTATCCAGTCATGGAGATTCTAAGGGTAGTTTGAGTTCTGAGGTGGATAAGTCAGGTGAAAGCTATACTTCTGTTAGTGATCCGAAACCCAAGCAAAGGAACCTAGAAGTACCAAGTCAAGCATTTGGTTACTCAAGTGGACTTATATCAGCCATGAGGATTAGTCTTAGGAAAAGCTGTGGTACAAGACAAGCATCAAGGAAGGATTTTACTAATATTAGAAGACAATCAAGAGGCCGAGATTCTGTGTCTAGCAAATCTAATGTTGGATCATCTTCAAATTCAAACTCTGGCTATGATGTTAAGAGTTCTACATTTGCATTGATGCATCACACAGAATGTACCCCAGATAGCAGGAACTTGGGAAAGCTGACTAGAGCAGCAAAGAACAAAGTAAAAGATTCTTTTGTGTCTAAGGCTTCTAATATTCAAACTAAAGATGGAGTCTGTAATTCTAGAAGGGAAGGCACATATATTGTCTCAAAGGCATCCCACCAAGAACTTGCAAAGTCAAAGGTTAGAAATTATTGAAATCCAGGACAAATACAATATGAACTTGTTTCTAGTATGTTATATACTATTCGACAACAGCATTTTACTACTAAGATGAAATGATGTTTACATTTTACAGAACACCATAGGCATCTTAACAAGTTCAAATTGTTCTAAATTTCTAAATCTTGCAGGTCCAAAATCAGACCATACGTGCAAAAGGTTTGCTGCCACATAGGTTTAATGAACAAGGCTTATTAACTGTTGCTGTGAAGGCTAAGAAGAAGGTTACAGTGGGTGGGCCCAAATTGGTGGGTGCTGGGAATGAGAATGCAACAGGAAGAGTGTCTGTGAGTCAGAAATTCAGTTGTGTAGATGTTGGTACCGGAGTGATGGCTCGAGATCAGAAAGGTGCAAAACAGAATGTTCCACAAAAGGGTGATAGAACAAGATTTGTTAGCTCAAAGGTATCCATATTGATTTTCAATTGTGGCCTCAAGATTTGCTTTTGTGTTTACTTTGTTCTAAAAGAGAAAACTATCAAGTCATATATATATTCATGGCATTGAACTTGAGAAGATGATCTTGGTCCTCAAATAAGGTTAAAGTATTTGCTTTTACCCTGAATTCAACATCGTGTGCCCAATTAGGAAAATCTAAAATGCATGATTGTTAGAAATTTAATTGGGATTTCGTGTTAACTGAAGATCTTACTCTATTTGCATGTCTTTTTCTTATGCTTTGTGGGAACAGTCTTATGCATGATGAATTTGATTTAGTGCTAGAATTTGCTTCCAAGGTTCGTTCACAAGTACAAATAATAGGAAAAATAAAATGTTCTATTTTGTATTTATGTTCACAAATAAATGAAGTGTGAAGTTCGACTTTTCTGTTTGTCTCCCCTCCACTCCCACTAGTACCTTACTTTTTATCCGTAAGATACTGAATAGAATGTCATGTAGTCACCCTTAGCTTTTATCTAAAAGAATGTTAGTTGTTGCTCTAATTGGAAGTTCTTCGTATATTATATTTAAAAGGCAAGTTAAGGTTAGTCGTACTTGATGCAGAGAAAAATTAGAATGATCACTCTGCTTTTTCCTTGTCACTTGGGACCCTTTTTGCCTCCTAAAAAGGCCACGGCCAAGGTTTTAGCGTTAGTGGCTCCTTTAACTACTATACCATCCAACACCTGAAAGGCTGAAATTGAATTATTGAATAGCTCCCATTGCTTTTCTAGGCATAGTTTCTTATTGAGCTCACATGACACAGATTTTCGTATCTTTATATGTTCTGTATTACCGCAATCTTAATACTAATCATCATACACTTGAAAGCATGAGATTAGATTTTCTACATCTATTAAGTTAATATTTTCTGTATGGAGATTGGAATGAAGATGGATAATTCTGAACAGAATGTCAAACTGAATGCCATTTATCAACTTTATTGAGCTTCTTGATTCTTGAACTGCGTTTGTGCCATTTTCATTGGATTCTGACTTTCCCATTTCTTTTGAACAGGAAAAAATTGGCAGTCCAAGAAGGGGTAAACATCCGATAAATGCGACTCAGAGGGTCTACCTTCGATGAGCAAGCATTGCAGCATAAATCTGTTTGTACATAGCTCTTGACCTTCTCTAACTTTAGAGATAACAGGGAATTTTTTTCCAAAAATCTTTGTTTCCAAAACTAACTTCCAAATTCCAGGGGCAAATTTTTCACTGGCCATGTTTAAGCCTTCATTTGTAAATGCTCTCTAGTTATTCCAATTTAATATTTGAGCATATATGAACTCCATGTTACTCTTAATGTTCTTAAATATCAAATCATAGCTATACTGTGGATAATGGGGCATAAAATGGAGAGTCCTAATTAAGTTTTGCAAAATTCAAAAACAGTTCCCATGGTGGTTAAGCTAGTCAAAGCCATGTTTATCCATAATTTGTGCTAGTTAGGTATGTTAAAGTTTGTTCTGAAGCCACCCTATTAAGAGACATCCATATAAGAAAACCAGTAACTTTTGAAACGACAGAGCAAATGCTGGAAGAGATTTACTCTTCATCATGCCCATGACCTTAGCTTCCATGCTGTGGTTTTGATTAATCAAGAATTCTTTACGCATCGAGCCTCCCATTGATAAACCAAACTTGTAACTAGTGATCGACCCTAATAAGAGAACCTATCCAAATCAGCTTTACAAAGATTTCCATGAGGAAGAAATGTCTTATTTCTGAGGCCTATCCAAATTTGCACTAATTTTTGGTTATTGAGTTTATTTTTTTTTTTCTTTTCGGTTTTATTAAATAAGCTATAGATATGATAATTTTGATATAATGATATTAATTTTAAAATCCTTAACATCTCACACTATAAAAAAATATTTAATCATTAAACTACTTGGAAAATAAATGAAATGGTGAATTCCTATTTTTATATTGTGAACCCTAATTTGAAGATTTTATAAATTAATTACAGTAAATAATCTTTTGTTAATTCTTGAAAAAGGGGAAATTTAACTTCTTAAATAATTAGTCCTAATTTGGTGGGCTTTCTTAACCACAAACAAAATCGTACCAAAAACCATATTTTATCATTGATTTGAATTTTATTAACAAAATTAAATTTTTGCAAATGATTTATTTCAATCTATAGCCTATTCAATTGGAAAATTCATATCTAAACGGTCAATATAAACTTATCTTATAAATTAAACTTGATAAAATATTTTAGTAACTACGAGTTTTTTATCTATTTTTTATTTAATAAAAAGACACTGATAATTTTTTAATTATAAAATAAATAATTATTAATAAAAAAAATTGATCTATTTTAATATTTATAATTTATTTATTATTTTAATTCATTAATTATTTTAATTTCTCTTTACTTTCTTATTTTCTCACATTATATGTCTTTTAATTAATTTTTATATTTTTTATTTTTTTAATGAGATATTATTATAAAGTTAAGATAAAATATAATTTGAATTAAAAGACTGTTAAACTAAGATATATCAAAAAGGAAATTAAAATGTTTATTATGCACGGAAAGAGTATTAGACTGATATCCAAAAATTTTCCATTGAATTGAACTTCTCATCTTATTTTTTGAACAAATGAAATGAAATTTGATTAGAATTAATAGCTAGACAAACTTCACTTTTTTTTTTGGCCCATAATTTATGGGCTTTCTTGCAGAATAAGGAAATCAATACATGGGGATTTCATTGAGCCTAAACCTGAGCCCGCAGTTAATAATTTAGATGATTGGAAATGGGTTAGTTTGATAGATTATTGGGAATTTTTCAAAAATATTAAAAAAAAAATATTTTATTTTTATTGTTAGAAATTTTTTTTTTTAAAAATATTACATATCTAAAAATATATTTTTTTAAAAATATTATATATCTAAAAATATATTTTAAAAAATACGACATATATCAAACATATACTATACATATATTAAAAATATATAAAAAATAATAAAAAAAAAGCCATAAAATTAAAAAAAAAAAAATAATATATTTATGTAATATTCTCTATATTATTTAGGCTTCGAAATGAAGTTAGTCATAGCTTTTTAGACTATAAGTTCAATTTTCTTCTCCAAATTAATTATAAATAAACTGAATCTTTTAAGTGAAATTTGATATTCAACTATTAAAATTAAAATTTTTAATATTTAATTATTTTGAAATAAAGAAAACTTTAAACTAGCCATGAATCACCAGAGAGGGAAGGTTTTACAATGCCAAGAAATCCCCTTCAAAATTGTAGAACGAATTTATTTTACCCAACTAGATAATTTGAATTTACTTCATTGAAAAATTAAAATATCTACATTTTTATATTTAAATTTAAAATTACTAAATTTTATGGATAATATTATGTAAATGTCATTTATTAAATCTATGTTCATTCTAAATAATTGAAAAAATATATTAATTTAATTTTTAATTTATGAAACTCTAATATATATATATATATATATATATATAATGAATTCAAAGAAAATTATAATTGAAAAAAAATGAAAACTGAAAGTACCTGAAAATATCCTTCTCAACCTGTGCTGCAAAAAACTTCCTTTTTTTACTGTCTTGAAATTTGTAAATTAACAAAATGGTCCATTTATATATATATATATATATATATATATATATATATATATATATATATATATAATTCTGCATATAATTAAGAAAAGGCAGTTGATGAGGCATTGAATGATAATTAAAAAAATTTAACTCAACTTAATTCAATATTAATCCTAAAATTAATTAGAATAAACTATATAAATTTTTTATTTCATTCTAAACAATTTTGAGCGAATGATAGTTAAAAACTCATTTTATTAAAAAACATATCAAATACCAGCATAATAACAACCTTTTATGTAGTTTGCACATTTATACCTAAAAATTCAAACTTGCTGCAAAGAAATTAAATTGTCATTAAAATATTATTAAAGGAAATAAAAAATAAATTTAGAGGAATAATTAAGTGAATGAAGCTTAATTACATGAATCTGTTAAGCCACTTCATATTCTCTTCATCCTCCTTGTTTATTGGAAAGTAAAAAGGACCCGACCATTCTGATTTTTACCAACAGGTAAGAGAGTATTTATATCACTTCAGGTTCCTTTTAACCTAACACTTCAAAAAATATGAACTCATGAACATGTCAAGAACAATGAGCTAAGAGCAAAACAAAAAACAGTAAAATAAAAGGTTTTCTTACACAAACCATTTAAATCTTTCTACACAATCAAGCAGCTTATCTTTCCACCTTAAGCTATCATCATCTTGCATTGCAATTTCATTTCGAAAATGTAAAATATCAGTATACAGGTGATATAGCGGAAAAATATAGCGGAAATATTCTAAAAGTCTATTAATTAAAAAAATATAAAAAATTAAAAAAAACAACTTAAAAAAAATGTTATTTTAATTCAATTTAAAAACTATTTCAAATCATAAAGTTTACAAAATATACATAAAGCATTGATATAGCAATTTATTTCTAAAAGAAAAGAAATCACTAAATTTACATAAATAAGAAAACAAATCAAAACTAATTTAAATAATAAAATAAAATCAAAACTAATAAAATACATTTAATAATGTTTAAAAATAAGTTTCCTATAAAAAATAATTAAGAAAAATAAAAATACTAAAAATATAAAAATATAAATATGGAAAAATACTAACTATTGTTGGTTTCTATCATTCTCTCTTGAATAGAGAAAATTCAATCTCGAATTTGCATCAATATCTTCATAAAAAAACTTTAAAAAAAGTATTTTATATTGAACACACATGACCGTAAAATACTAGTCAAGAATTTAAAACTTTTTAATTTTTCTTATAATTCCATATACTCTGTTCAATGGCTTTCAATATAAATTTCAATTAATTTTTTTTTATATAAATTGAGAATCAGACGCGGTAGAAAAATTAATTGAGAATGGATCATAATAATATTTTCCTTTCTTGTAAATTAATGTTGTGGCATGTTGCATTTTCTCGATATTATTATAATTCTTAATAGATGATGAAACTATTACAGTAGATAATAATATTTATTTATTAGGATAATTATCAAATACTGTAGGTAAATTTCAATTGATATTTGATATTATTTTTGAGACATAAAAATTAAATATTTGATCTCTCAAAAACTCATTAATCCGCTGGTTTAATTGATCCAACCACATTATACATTACTCCATCTGTTCAATCCAATGATTCACACGCTGTTTAATTTGATATGTTGTGTTGTGATCATAAATATCTTCAATGGTTATAATCTGCCGTTCTCTCTTTGGTGACATAATTTTCAAGGAATAAGTGCAAACTCTGATACCGACATAGCGAAAACATTCTAAAAGTCTATTAATTATAAAATGAATATCAGATTAATAAGTATCAAAATTTGTTAATTTAAAAGAATGCTGAAAATTTAAAGAAAAAAGTTATTTTAATTCAATTTAGAAAATGTCTTAAATTTTAAAGTTTACAAAATATATATAAAACATTACCTCCATAAATTTTAGGATTCTAATGTAACAATTTATTTCGAAAAGATAATAAATAATCAAATTTACATAAATAAGAAAACAAATCAAAATTAACTTAAATAAGAAAAAAAAAATCAAAACTAATATAATACTTTAAATAACGCCTAAAATAAATTTTTTATTAAAAATCATTAAAAAAATAAAAATATCAAAATATAAATATGAAAAACACCAACTCTTACTAGTCTCCATAAAAAAAATGAGTAAACTAATTAGTAGTTATTTATCCATGTTGTCATCACTTCGCTATAAAAATCATTTCATACCATCAAATGGAGAAACAAACTTGCTAGAATAAACCATTAAAAATAAATAAATAAACTTAACAATACCAATGTAATCTGACAATGTTCATGTGCATCCAAAATTATGTGCTGATCAAAACTTGGTTCCAAAACACTAATTAGGGAGCAACCAGAAAATTATTAAAAAACATAAATTAGCTAATCACAATAAAAGACCTTATAACTATAAAAAAACCCCATTTAAGGCCATACTTGGAACCAATGCTAGTTCTTTAGAATCAACAATCTTGTGAACTTTTGGAGAGTTTGGTTTGTCAGTATGTTGCAATCCCTGTTCAAGTAAGATAACTTGTATAGTCAAATATGAATAGAAGCAACACATGAAAGCTTCAACTCTAATTTGATGCAAGTAAATAAAAATAAAAATAAAAATAAAAAACTAATAAAAATGAATCTTAGTGTCACGACCCGATTCCATTGGGCACGTGACCGACACTAGAGAACGGAAAAGCATAAGGTTTTCAAAACCCGTGGTAAGCCTGATTGACAACAGAAACTCAATAACTTAACATCATTATTTAAAAAAAAATTCTGCTTAACAGAATAACCTATAGAAATATGACCAGAAATCTGATATTGAAAATAACAATGCGGAACTCCATAGATTTTAACATAATGACCATAAAATAATTACATAATAAGTAAAATAATTTCACTGCCTAATAAATGAAAGGCAGGAATACTCAACTTAAAAACTCAATCTCTGTAAGCTCAACCAGAAAACTGGAAAAATATTTGAACAGAGGTGAGCGTTCGACTCAATGAGCTGATATATATATTAATTTAACATGCAAGTCATTTATTAAATCTACATGAAATGTCACATCACATATAATCACCCATAAACTTACATAACAACTATGATGAAAAATGTCCGTGGAATCCAACCTCATTTATGTTTTCATTTATCGTAAATGGAGAGCCGACCCCTCCCTTGGCTCTCTTAAATTCCAACTATGGGGCCACGGTGAGATCAACTCAAATCAGGCATCCCTATACTGTCTTATCCATGTCCAGGGGCTACGGTGAGATCAACTCGAACTAGGTAATCCCTGTAATAACATCATCATAAATCATGTTGTGCCACGTTACATCATTAATGTTTATGTATTAGTAGTGGATTCCACATCACCCTATTTTCCATCGTCAACATATACATACAATGTCATTCATCATCATCATAAACATACATCATGCTGCTAAATCTAATGTAATAATGATAGTTATATACATATATTTCATCCATCAATGCTTGCCTACAGAGTTAAATTAAATATATCAACTCACAACTTAACGACCATTAACCAGCTAGCTCTTTTCGGAGTGTCTCCTGATGACAGTAAGGAATATATTCAAAATTTATTGAAAATCTACGCGTGTCCCATGTTTTTCAGTCCCAGCTTCGATCTCCGATCGGTGTAAAATTCTTGCCATTGGAAAGCACATGAAAAATGGAGTTCAACAAAATTAGATCCATCGGGATTGGCCACCGGAATTGGCCGGAATCCACCATTAAAGGTCCGGTGATTCCTTTTTTGATCTCCTTTTTTGGCGAATTTCAGGTAGCAAGATGGGTACCAAAAGAAATCTGGGATCAAGACAAAATCATAGGAACAAGAATCACTCAATTTGGAGTTCAAATGAGAGAGTTATGGCTAATTGAAATTTTTTGACAACATGGTCATGGGAGCTATTTTGAACAGAAATAACTCCTTACCTGGTGGTCAGAATTGAGCAAGACCGGTGCCTATAAACTCTAATCATGGCAGGCTACATGGTGGTATAGAAAGTGTCAATCAGCTCTCTCTGGTTTGATCGGAATCGGCGCCGAAAGTCGGACCACCGACCACCTCCTTCTCTTCTTCCTCTGCTCCTTCCCACGTTCCAGCAGATTAAAATCTGCTTACAGCCAATCCGAGGTCGCCACGTGGCAGTCTCTGATTGATCCTAATTTTAATTTTTTTTTAATTTGTAGAAAATTTATTTTAAGTCCAAAAATTATAAATAAATAGTCAATAAATTTCTTGTAAAATATACTTCATTTTAACATACTAAAACTTGAAAAATATTATTTTTCTAATTTAATATAAATTACTTAAATTAAAATTAATTTTTAAAAAATATATTTCCCTTTGTATTTTCAAATATTTATTTCTTTAAAATATAATAAATTTCAAAAATTCTTTTATATTCATAACTTTAATTAAATATTCACAAAAAAATTTATTATTTATAATATAGAATATAATTTTTAAAAATATTTTAAAAATATGGGTATTACAATTCTACCCCCCTTAACAAAAACTCAATAACTTAATATCATTATTTAAAAAAAAAATCTGCTTAACAGAATAACCTATAGAAATATGATCAGAAATTTGATATTGAAAATAACAATGCGGCGCTCCATAGATTTTAACACAATGACTATAAAATAATTATATAATAAGCAAAATAATTTCATTGCCTGATAAATGAAAGGTAGGAATACTCAACTTAAAAACTCAATCTCTGTAAACTCAACCTAAAACCTGGAAAAATATTTGAACAGGGATGAGCGTTCGATTCAATGAGCTGATATATATATTAATTTAACATGCAAGTCATTTATTAAATCTACATGAAATGTCACATCACATATAATCACCCATAAACATACATAACAACCATGATGGAAAATGTCCGTGGAATCCAACCTCATTTATGTTTTC
>CANXYC012525642.1:0-15999 GCA_948193065.1 Aleurites moluccanus | reverse complement strand
GTGAGTCTAATATGCATCAATTTACTTGCCCTAATTGATAGAATTGAATTTGGAATCCATTTGTGCAAATGGTACTTTGGCCGAACCATAATTGGTCTTTTTGCCTATGATATTTGCCTTGTTCTTTCTTTGGTTTCCATTGCTTATTTGATGTCTGATTTGAAGATTGTTGAGTTGCGGTTGTTGCCTATAAATTATTTTCTATGTGTACATTTGTTGATATTTGGGGCAATGTTGATATTGCGCCAAAACCATACCGAAAAATCCGTAGGCCAATCATTTGAATGCCACCATCGCCAGCGACCATGGCATGCCAATTGCGTCAACTTTTGACCGCAAAATGACCAAAATATGTTTGTTCCCATTTTTGGTCGTAAGATCTTTAGTCTTCATTTCATTGATTATTATTGATACTTCATTGATTTTAGGCTCATTAGTTGATTCTAATGAGCTCTCGTTACCTAACTGTTATTGATTGATTGATATTGAGTTTGTTGAGATTGAGGATACCATTGCGGTATAATGGTGTCCATTGATAATTTTCCTTCTTATGTTGACCTTATGTAATATAACAGAGCTACCAGTTCGACAAGGTAGCCGGAAAATATTGTCGACCTTGTGCACATTGTATTACTGATACCCTAGCTAGGAAAAGGATTATAGACCTAGCCATAAGATCTGATCCGTCTTATGATACAGATATTGCTACAGGAGACTTTAGGTGCGCATATAGTTCGCATATAGTCCAGATTGATTGCTACTGGAGATTGTATAATTTCATACAATCCATTCCTTTATCTGTTTTTCTCTATGGTACTGAACCTTTTATATCCTTATTGATCTATTCTGTCATTTATTGTAAATGCTTCTATAAATTAGTTATACTGAGCATTTGATATCATTGGTTCCTCGGTAAATCTCACTTTTATTGACGATCCATATAGATTCACTGAGTACCTTATACACTCACCCTCTCACTGTTTATCCTCTGCAGGTGCAGAGTAGGAGGCAAATTCCTGGTTTTGTTTCTCAAAAGAATTCTGCAGTCTATTAAAGATAGTGTAATTAATCAAACACTGTATTTTTATATATGTGTATTAGATGCTCCATGGATATTGTATAATGGTATAGACGGATTGTTTATGTAAGTGTATGAGACATTTTGAAGTATAAATATGTAAGATTAAAGAAGTTATAGAATGAAAGACAGAGTAACAGATTGTATAGTGATATGTGATGTGAGTGTATGGATAGATATATTATTATGTGATTGATGATGGGTTTTCGCTGCAAAGATTGGGTAAGTTATATTTTCCACTGCGATATTGTGAGTGATTGTATAGTATGTGATTGATGGGTTCTACGGGTGCCGGTCGCCATTGGCATCTCCCGTGCCCTAGGACCGTTGCGATCCATCTCGCGAGAGTGGGTCGTGACACTGTTGTACTACTGCAGGCTGTGCTGTAAAGTGAGTCCGGATAGTCTGTAAAATTTCCTGTCTCATTTCCTACATCTCCTGTCTCCAGGGTGCATCACCCATCTTATCAGACTCAGTACATCTCCGTGACTGGGGTGGTTCAAAATAAGTCCTCCCTATAGCAGATGCATTAGAAGCAACTTCTGCTTCCTCACTAGATCCATAGAACTTACCCTTATCAATAGGTATAGCACGCTTGTTTGCCTTTATGACATCTTAGCACGCTGATACAAATCAAAACAAAACAATCTAACATGTAAAAGAATATTTATATCATAGGTATGTAGAATTTCAAACAATGAAGAAGACTGTTACTTTGACGATATACGAAAATCCTAGATTTCATGGTACTTCTGTTGTTACTAATATGCAAACACTACAGGTTATAGTAAACCTTTAGCTCTGATACCACCATTGTCACGACCCAACTTGGTAGCCGCGACGGTCCTAGGATACGGATGTTACCTAAGCTACTAGTACCACAAAGAACCTAATTATCTGTATGACATGGCAAGCAATTCACATAATCAACTCATATATAGCTTAGTAATTCTACTAAAATATCGATAGCATCTCCTCTAACATATGACTATACCCAGCTGTAGAAAATGCAATAAACACTTCCAATATAACTTTATCATTAATATCACTCTCAACCTCCAATATCAACTCAACACATATATAACTCAAGCTATATACATCCATAGCATAATTTATATGCAAAACTAATAGAAATACAAGCACACATATAAATGTCACTCCTTAGGTTACAGTACCATGGAATCTCTAATACTGTACAAATATTTACATATACTTTCAAGACCCGAATATTACATGTTACAAGTAGCAAAATTCCAAGGCGAAGATAGAAGGTGCCAATGGAATTCGAGCCTCACTGCAGCCCTGAAAAATAATAACAACTACGGGGGTGAGTATAAAAATACTCAGTGAATCTATATATATAAAAATACAGTAGATATTCATAATACCATAATTGCACATAATTGACCTATGGAATCATATAAGATAACAAATAAAGGGTGAAACAAATATCCATATAAGTATCCAGTGTATGAGTCAACTCTCATATGATATAACAGGATTGAGTCCAATGAAAAGTGCAATCGCACTGTAATAGCACAATCGTGCATAATCCAATGTACGTAAGGGAGATCAATCCTTATGGCTATAGAATATGACACCCTTACCTAGCAAGGGTCCAATGAATATCAGTGTGCATATGGTTGATGGAATTACCCGCTACACCATCGAGGTGGCCCTGTTATAATACCATATGGGTGTGTCTCCATATAACAATAAAAATGGCATAAATATAACTCATATAGCTGTGGAATAATCCAATATATATTCATAATGAATAATAGAACAAATTTGGGTCAAGTGAAAAAAATGACCGGCGGGGCCCAATTGCGTTGCTGCAACTGACACTCACCGTTACGGGTCCGTTTTGAGATTTTTTGAGTAGTTTTTGGTTAAGTATGCTATCAATGGATTCAGGTGGACCATGAGGTACCATTTTAAAGCTTAGGGAAAAACTAGAAGATTGGGCCAAGTGGGGGCTCAATTGGCTTTTTAGATTTCATTTTATAGCCAGTCAACATTTAGGTCGATTTAAGTCATTTTCATGGGCTTATTTCAGGGTAAAAATGTACTGTTGGTGTTTTTGGATACCAAGCACTGGTTTATCATTCCAAATGACATTTTATAGGATATATGATGCAAATCATGCATGATTATACATATAGACTCACCTTTTATGCAATTTTTCACTTTATTCCCCCAAAACACTGCTCGAAGCCCTAATCGGCCCGCCGCTCGATACTCCCTGCTGGAGTACCTAACGGTTCACTTATTTTCAAATATAATACTCTGGTAAGACTTGAAAACATTACAAAAAACATTATTCACATCAAATATCATCAAACATACACAATATACACTATAGACCTCACATTACACAATTTATACTTTTTCCAATCCTTTATACATCAAACATTTGTCTATCACCACATTTGACTTACATTTCATATATTCATCACTATTAAGCCAAATTAAAAACTTATATACACTTAGCTCAACATTCCATATCAAACATACATCAAATTCCAAGTTTATCTTCCAAGTACTTATATCAAACACTATTTCCATATCTAAACTTATACCTTTGCATTATATACACCATTAATCCATATTCAAACCCTTCCTTCCCAATTGATTCAACCTAACACATTAAACCTATAAACTTAATATGGTTTGGCCTAATTAGAATTCACTCCATTGATTCATTTTTCAACACCAATCATTCAAATAATATAAATACATATCAAATGCATAACATTCAATCATTTAAACCTATTAAACACCAAAGCACAACTTCATTTCCTAAGCACCTTACATTTGGCCAACCTAGTATTTCATTCAAATGAGCTTCTTTCCTTCAAATGGCTACTAATTCATTACAAATGCATCAAATACAACACATTTGAACCAAAATTCCATCAAAATAACACATTTGAACCTTACCTTTTCCTAGTTAGGGTTTCCTTTGAACTTTTTTATTTTCTTCCATCCTAAACACATATTTGTTACCAATTAACATCAAAGAACATCTTAGGATCAAAATTAAACCAAAAGAATGAAAAATCACTTACATTTATAATAGTTCTTTGAAATCTTCAAAACTTTGATTTATCAACTTTTCTTGATTTTTCTTTAAATATAAGGTTATAATTATGTTTAGAATGATGGAATTAACTAGTTTGGATCAAAAAAATGAAAGAAAAGAACTTGGTTTGGTGATGATCAAAGGTGGCCGAAACTTGGAATGAAGAAAGAGAAAGTTTGGTTGGTGAAAATGGCCAAGGAAGAAGAAGAGATGGGAAAAATCCACCTAAATATCAAGTGTGCATTCCTATACATTGATTCTATGGTAAAAATTATGAAACCTAACTTACTAACCATTCAGTTCTTGATCTTTTCATCCAATGGTTTGGTTTAGGTTAGCCTAAAATGATACCATAGGCTTGCATACACCATATAAGTCCATATTCCTTTGGAAAAGACCATACTACCCCTAGTTCGAATTGGATCCCTATCCGATTAGCTTTTCTTGAAATTATTTTCTACCGGCTTTAATCTTTCAACAATAATTCAAATGATCATTATGCCTCTATTTTCATTTCCTAATATTCTCTTTTATAATCAAATATAATGTTAATTTCCATTGAAAACTCAAAGGGTGTGAAATGACCATTTTGCCCCTAGTTCACTAAAAACTAAATTTTACTCGATTGCTTCCTAATAGCCTTTAAACCCCTTCTATTCATACAAACACATCATATAACATGCAAACATGTCATTTCAAGCAGAAACACATAACAAATCACAACATTTAAGTCAATTCAAAATTTCCCCAAGTAACCCTTTGTGGTTCAGGTTCTAGGTTTGACTAAGGCATTGCAGTGAGTCCCACAATTCTGAATAATTACGCTTTGACCCAAAAATTTTCTTAATTGTATTTTTTACCCCAAAACTTTATGTAATTTATTCTGTCTATTCTGTTTAAATTCAACCTTAAGTGTGAGGGAGTGAAATACCTTATTTTAAGTTGTTCTATCATTTAAAAATTATTCTGGGTCATTTCTGGATCCCAGATAGTGGATTTCCAAAATTGCCCCCAAAGTTGCCATTATTTATAATTTTGCCATTACTCTTATTTTCAGTGTTCCAAAATATTTTTCAACTATTTCTTTTCACCATAATTTCACATAAAATTAACTTATTTAATGCCCCCAAGTTTGGGTCAGAAATTTTTAAATTAGTCATACTGCTATTTTCCCTGTAGTGTAATTAATATCGGTACTTTTCGGGACAGTTTCTCCAAAATGGCCCGATTGAAGCTCAAAATTTCTTAAATATTATTCTCTATCATTCTCTGTATATTTCAATAATCAATTGAGCCTATTCATACTTCACTTAATATTATATCTGTTACTGTACGTTATATCTATACTGTCTTCTGTACTTCCTCACTATCCATTATTCTGTCTACTGGGGTAGTACAGTCTTTTATTCATTATTGACTCTACATATCTAATTAATTTCCATTTAGATACTATTTAACATAGAATTACATTACTTATACTTATATTAAAGAAAATTACTCAAATTTCCAAGTTTTAGGTTTTGCCTATAAAGAACCTTTACCAGCAGCCTATATTTCATTACTCGTATCACTCTCTATACTTATCCAATTGCTTCAATTCTTGTTCCTAATTAAACTTAACATATAAGGTTATAACATATCCAAATTTCACATTACACTCATTACTAAACAATTTATGGTGTTAATTTAAACTTAGGCTTTTAACCAACCCTGCTGCCCTGCATTCTGCCCTATAACTTTGACTTCGCAGATTCTGTTATTTTACTAATAAATCAATCTATAGTTATCCAATTACTGCAATTATTTTTCCTATTGAAATTAGACATATAATATTATAACATATCCAAATTTTAAAATATTTGGATCACTGTAAAATTATTAGTGAATTTCCAAAATTAAACTGCTACCCTGAAATCCTTGTTCGAATAAACCCTGTTTCCATGTCTATAATTAATTCCATGCTCATCCAATTACAAACCTATTTTTCAGAAATTTAGATAACATATTAATGAACATTTTTAATGTTTAATACTCTCTCTAATTCAGACTTTAAGGTCCTCATATCTATAGAACTCAGTAGCCTATATTCTATTTATCAGTCATTTCGGGCATATTACACTTATGACCTAATATCTCATAAACCACAAATCCAATTGAAACAACCTTTTAAAAAATTATAGATAAGACATAAATGAACACTTTTTTTTGTTTAACACTTCTTCTAATTCCGTCTCTATAATTATGTACAATAAAAAACTATAATATTTTTTAGAAAACCTAATTCCAGGTCAGTCACAGTTTTTACTCAATAACTCTTTCTTCACTTCGAATTTTATAAAATAATTTTATAGAAATCTAATCAAAATATTTATCTACAACTTTTATATTTTGGAAATCCTCAAATTCAGTTATTAAAATTTTAGAATATTGCCTACAAGTTACTGCTTCAACACAGATTCAAAATCCCTTTAAAACCCTAGCTCATCTTTAACACTTTTAGCTTAATTATCTCAATTATTTGCCAAATCAAACCATAAAACTCTTAAATTAAAATAAAAAATGAATTTTATGAGACTTTACTTTGAATTAAATAATTGGATACTAATTTCCAACAACTTTTTCTCCATTGATCATCTTTTTTCCATCAATTTTCTTATCTTCTTTTGGTTGATTTCTTTGGAAGGATTGGAACAAAATTTTCATTTTTTTTCTTTCCCCATGGTTCAACCACTCTTTTTTCAAAAGCTTTCCATTCCCTTTTCTTTTATATTCTCCATCCATATTAGACAAAAAGTTGTAGAAAATTATAGAATTTTCTAGAATTGCCAAGTGTTTATTTTCTATTTGCACATTCATGATAATTTTTAACCAAATATCAATCCATTCATTCACTTTGGCTGGCCACCTTAGCAATTTTCTAGAATTTGATATAAATAGGTGGGTCTCACAACTTTACTTAATTGCACTTTGGCCTAAAATTTTTCTTATTTACATTTTGAACCCCAAAACTTTCTGTAATTTATTCTATCTATTCTGTTTAGATTTAACCTCAAGTGTGGGGAGTGAAATACCTTATTTTAGGTTGTTCTATCATTTAAAAATAGTTATGGATCATTTTTGGATCTCAGACAGTGGATTTCTAATATTGCCCCCAAAGTTGTCATAAATTATGATTTTGCCATTACTCTTATTTCAGTATTCCAAAATATTTTTCAACTCTTTCTTTTTACCATAATTTCACATAAAATAAACTAGCTTAATCCCCCAAGGTTTGGGTCAAAAATTCTAAAATTAGTCAGATTGTTATTTCCTCAGTAGTGTAATAACACTGATATTTTTCGGGATAGTATCTCAAAAGTGACCTAATTGAGGCTCCAAAATTCCTAAGTGTTACTCTCTACCATTCTCTGTATATTTCAATAATCGATTGAGCCTATTCATACTTCAACTAATATTATATATGTTCTTATAGTCCGTTATATCTATATTGTCTTCTGTACTTCTTCACTATCCATTATTCTGTCTGCTGGGGTATTACACGAGACAACTCAACTACGGTAACAGGCATTATGAATGCGTAATGGAAATTATGCCATGCTTGTAATGGGCTTGATATCTTGTAATGGACTTGAAAAATGCTCTTTGTCTGAATTTAGAAAATTGATCATATCATAAATAACGGGTGTTATAAATCATAATTTTTGTTACTTCATGCCTGTAACAGGCTTGAACACTTGTAACGGGTTTGAACACTTATAACGGGCTTGAAAAATGCTCTATGTTTGATTTGTATAGTTTGAGTTCTTTTAAGTAACAATTGTTATGAATACATAACAAGTGTTATACTCTGTTGTATAAAATAACTAAGAAATGGACATGTTAGATGCATTTTATTAAACATTAAAGTTTTGTAACTATCTTCAAAATTGTCAAAGAGTCAACAATCTTTCCCTTTTTGATGATGATAAAATCTGCTCAATTTGAAGAACGAGTATATATTTAATATTTTTAACAAAAATTCTATATTGAATCATATATCAATATTTATGTAGCTCCCCCTTAAATATAACTCACATATATATAAAACTTATATATGTTGCACCATATATAGCTTCCCCTGAAATATTGAACACATACACATCCATACATATTGATCAATCATAATATCAAGTACAATATCAAGCACAAAAGCACAATTTTCCCCCCCGTTTTGTTAAAAATCAAAAAGAGAAAACATATAATATACCAATCAATGATCCAATAATTCCAAGATTTAAAAATATTAAAATATCATAGATAAAAGATAGAGTTCAACATAACAAAGGATCAAAATATCCAAAATATTTAAAGGATCAACTAAAAATCCAAAACATTATCCAAAATATTAACATAAACTAATAAAATATACCAAAACATAACAAGTTAAAAAGAGCTTAGAAGCTTCAAATATGCTAAAATGAAGAGTATGTAAAATATTAGAAGATAAACCATAATCCAAAAGAAACATAAGCTAAATTCAAGAGATGAATTAAATAAGGATGGAGAAGGAGGGAGGAATTTGGATTCATGGTGTCGAGATAGATTCCTTGATTCTTTGCTAAATATTCTCCAAAGAGGTTAATTGATTACATAACTCATCAAATTTGTCATCAAACTTCTGGTCCATTGAGTCAACTTTGTAGTGAAGCTTCTGAAGAATATCTTGAATTTCTACAAGAAATGCTAGAATATTTACTGCTTTTGTTTGCTTTTTAAGGCTATGAGGGAAATCCTCCTTCTATTCTTCCTAGTCATCACTCGAGGATTCAACTAATGGCCCAAAGTCAATATTAAGAGATAATTCTCTAAAAGTACTAAGTCCAATAAAGTTGGCTTTAGAAATATTAACTCTATATGGCTCAATTTGATGGAGAAATGCATTTGAAATATGCCACAATTATAGTAACATATATTCCCAAAATAATATTTCCCTTGTTATCCAAACCCATATCATAAAACACTTCCACAAACCATAGAGCAATAACGAAGGAATAATTAAAAGCAATTCTACTCAGAACAAATAAATATTTCTTACTGATGAACCCATAATTCTTAGTTTTAGCCAAAACAAAACAGGTTAAAAATTGATGCACAATTCTCAGATTCACATTCCTATGTTTGGTCACCAAACTAGTGGTAGGATCAAAGTTCTCTTCTTTACTAAGTCTTTTCCACACAGGATTTGGATTCCAAATAGAAGGAGTACAGGATGGTCCCTTAACAGGCATATCAAATAGATTTCCAATGGTTTCAATAGAAATAGTTCTAGGAACTCCTTCAAGAATGAAAAATATAATACATTTTGATCAACTTGGAGACTATAGAAAAATTTAATAGATAATTCTTGAAAAGGTGGTTTTATAGAGAAACATAAAGTCTAGATTCTTAAAAAATCATGAAGAGTAATGTTTGAACTTTTCATTAATTTCAATTTCTCCAAGGAAGATGAATAGAGAGGGCAACCATATACTAACCTTTTTTTATTTAAGGACAACAAATCGTTCCCTTTAATGATCAGAAGAAAATTGAATACTGAAGTTTTTGACAGATTGATGAGATGCAACATCATTAGAACTACCCTTCCCTTTTTCGGCAGCAATGGAGAGAGTTTGAGAAAAAATTTAGGGTATTTTAGGGAATTTGAGGAGATATTTAGAGAGATTGGGTAATTGTGGCTGAAAATAATGAGTTTAAATAAAGAATTTTAGTAGATATAAAATAAATACGGTAGATAGGTAAAATAACTACTTTCTTGGTCTTTTGAAATTCACATTGTAATAGTCATTACACATCATAAATCTCAAGGGCATTACCAAGTATAACAGGCTTAAGAATTCTTTTTATTTGAATTTCAAATTTTGGCTCAAATGATGTAATGACAGTTACAGATATGGAACCAATGTTATAAGAAACTTTATATGAAACACCCCAGAAGAACTAATTGGACTTAAGTAAACTGAATCAGTGGAAAGTAATGAATATATAATGAGATAGTGGTAGAAAACTTAAAAGAAAATTTTGTTAATCAATTCAATGAGAGGAAGTGATGAATTGCTAAATTATGTAATTAAAAGTCATTAATTGAGTAATTGGTAATGAGAAAAAAATAAACTAAAGGTTGGTTAGAGAGAAATAAGGATGTAGTTGCAAAGGATTAGAAAGTTAAAAGACTAAATGTAAAATTTTTAAGTTAGTGGAATTTGGGATCCATCCATTTGTCAATTTCCTACACATAGCAAGTCAAAATAAATATCCTTATTTGTTTAAAGTTTGGACCAACCATATGGCTATAGTAATAGCCAAGTGATTAATTCTTTATATTAGTTATTTTTCCTTTAGTGAAAAGTTAAAATTCCACTTGTCAAATTTTTAGATGAGTAAAATTCTTATCCTTATCTACACTTCTTTTCATACTTTTCATAGCCATTAAAAACTAAGATAAACATTACTTTTCCACTTAACAAAATTCGGCCACTTGCCATTTTAATAGCTACAATCTATTTATTTTACTTGTTAACTAATATTTTAAGAAATTAATGTGACACTTGTCCAATTATTAGAAACCTCTCATTTCTTCTACAAATGTAATACCCTAAAGTTTTGATTCAGTTACTAGGCATTTTTATTAAGTACCAGACTGATAACATCAAAAATAATTATACAATCTAAGAAATTAATATAATATCAAATTTAAAGTTATTTTTATCAGAAACATGGGTAATGAGAGAGCAAGAATAATGATATTTATTGATATAAAAAAATTATGGAAAAGTGTTAAAAATGATTAAAAACTAATAGAATGAAAAAATCGTAAATAAGTGAAACTTTAGGGGCATTTTGGAAAATCACTTGTTTAGAATCCATAATCTTACCAAAGGCCCCACAATGATATCTGAAACTAAATAGAATTTATAAAATTAGTTACAAAAAACTTTAGAGTTAAAAGTATAAATAATGAAAGTTTTGAGATAGAAAACCTAATTTCCATAAATTACTATCTATATAAACAACACTTAGCCATTTTCCATTCATTTTCTCCATCTTCTCTTCTTCCTTCCTTTGGTCGAACCATCCAAGCCTTCATCCATCCATTTTTCAAGCTTTTTTCCAAAGAAAACCTATGGAAAACTTGATTTTCAACCTTGATTAACCTAATTTCATCTAATTTTCAAGAAAAGAATCAAAGAAAATCCAAAAATCCCAACTTAGGGATTTTAGCCTACACCTTCATACAAGGTAACTTGATGTTTCCTTCATTCTTTTTAAGTTAATTAGATGTTTTAGATGATAAATTAGGTGAATTTAGCAATTGATTATATCAATTTGTTCAATTTGATGAAAAACCCCAAATTAAAATCCTAATTAGGTTATGTAAAGAACCAAACCCTAGATTAAGATTTCATGATCTACAATTAAGTTAGATTATGTTTGGTGTAGAATCAAAGGAAGAGCATAGTTGACATTTTTGCCTTCTTTGAAGGAAGTTGAAGGTTCAAGCTCAATTTTAGCAATTTGAAGTTTTAGGTGAGTTTGATATACACCATTTTACATGACTAAAGTGATAAAATGAATTATATAAACCATTTGTGAAAATCTCATTTTGGCCGAACCATATATGCTATTTACCTTTGAATTTTTACTATGGTTTTCCTTGGTTTTCTAAGCCTATTTTGATCCATTTAGTATAGTTATTTGTTGGACTTGAATTGCTTATTGAATTACTCATATTGTGAGCTTGTTGATTGTTATTTGGGCATTGTTAAAATTCCATCAAAACCTTACCAAAGGATGGCTTGAAAGTTGCACACCAAGTGTTCGATAAATGCCTTAATGAATTCTTCATAGGCCTACCAAGCCAATGCCATCATCGCTAGCAACGTTGGTTAACCAATTGCGCCAGTGCAACTGATATTACTTGACCACTTTTATGTCCAACACTTACTTGAATGCCATACCAATTGTTATACCAAACATTACTTCTTTTGCTTATATATGTTTGATTGATGATACTGATTGAGTAATATGTAACTTATATGTTCATTGATGAGTACATTGTCCTTTATCTATTCCTATTTATTAACTGGCTTTGTTAATGTTCCTTTTACCTTATCATATATTGATTTGATAGAGCTACCTTACCGACGGAGAGTGGGTGAGTACCGTCGGTATTGTGCACAATGAATACTATGAACTCTAGCTGGGACGGGTTACTATTCTAGCCATAAGGCCTAGCCTGCCTTATGTAATTTGCATATGGATTATATCATGTTATATGTGTTAAGGCCCATTATCTGTCATTTTCACATGACTTACTATACTTTTGATTTGCCTATTTGGTAATGACTATTATTATTATCCAATTTTTTCCCATATGTCAATTGGTGTGCAAGCCTATTACCTAATATTTGTTTATCTTATATTCTTATTAATTATCCAACCTAAATGTGATGTGATGTATATTGAGCTCATTCAGTATTTTTATATATTTTTCAAGTCAGGAGTAGAGAGCAGGTTCCAGGTTTCCTCCTTCTGTGGAATCAACAAATTAATTTTGCAATGTAAATATTTATACTATGTGTCTATGTAATATTTTAGTAACTTTATGGGTTTGTACTGGATATAGTTGTGTATATGGAATTTAATGTATAATATATTTATAAATAGTTTCAGTATGTTTGTTACATGCTGAATTACATAATGCAAAACATAAAGAATTTAATTAAGTAACAGTAATAGATAATTAGATATGTTAGGGGTTCTACAGATGTCGGTAGCCATTGGCTGTTCCTGCATCCTAGGACCATTATGTTTCAATTCTAGGATGTGACAGAGGTGGTATCAGAGCTTAGGTTTATATGAATAGTGTATAGATACAATGTTAATATGACATAGGTAAACTGAAGCATAGAAATTCTTGTTTTGTCTTTTTGTTGTATTCGTCAAGTATATGTATATTCTGAGATACTGTTCTACTCTAAATTTTTGTATTTGTTTCTTATAGTGGCTAAAATGTCTTAAATGGAGCAAGAAGGCTCTTTAGAACCATGACGTGACAGAGAAAGGGAAGCTAGCGGAGAGGCAAAGATGGCCTCTAATGAGTCTCTGGTTAGAGAGAAAAGAGAAGAATCTCTCTGATCTCGATAGAGGATAGAGGATACTAGGGGTATTGAAGATCCTATCACATCCTAATTTTGGAACATGACGGTCCTAAAATGTAGGAATAGCATAAGGCTACTGACACTCGTAGAACTCTTCTATAACCTCAATAGCTTGTGGTTCTAGGATATGTGATGGATCAGACATATATTTACACAGCATAGAAACATGAAACACTGCATGGATGTGGCTCAGGTTAGGTGGGAGTGCCAATAGATAAGACACATTGCCGACCTTCTCTAATATCTCAAATGGCCCGACATATCTAGGTGATAGCTTCCCTTTCTTGACAAACCTCATTACACCTCTCATAGGTGAAATCTTTAAGAATACATGATCATCTATAGCAAAATGTACATCTTTTCTCTTCGGGTCTACATAACTCTTCTGTCGGCTAATAACTGTCTTCATCCTTTCTTGAATAATGGGGATCTTCTCCATGGTTTCTTTGATTAATTCAGGACCTTCTAACTATTTTTCCCCTGATTCTACCCAACACACAAGAGATCTACATTTCCTACCATACAATGCTTCATATGGCGCCATGCCAATAGTTGAATGATAGTTATTGTTGTAGGAAAATTCAATCAAAGGAAAATATTGATCCCAATTCCCTTTAAAATCAAGCACACACAACTGAAGCATATCTTCCAATGTCTGAATTGTACATTATGATTGCCCATCTGTTTGTGGATGAAAGGCCGTACTAAAGTGTAATTGAGTACCTAGTGCCTCTTGAAACTTCTGCCAGAACCATGCAGTAAATTGAGTCCCTTTATCTGAAATAATAGTTAATAGTATGCCATGAAGTCGTACTATCTTTTCAACGAATAGTTAATAGTATGCCATGAAGTCGTACTATCTTTTCAACATATAACTGAACATACTGAGTAGCTGGTAGTTGGTTTTTACTTCTAGGAAGTGAGCTATCTTAGTTAATTGATCAACTATTACCCAGATAGAGTCATATCCTCATGAAGTTCTAGGTAAACCAACCACAAAGTCCATAGTTACCTGATCCTATTTCCACTTTGGCCTATCTCCTGCAATAGCCCTGATGGCTTTTGATGTCCAAATTTAACCTGCTGACAGGCTAAACAAGTGGAGACAAATTGAGCTACATCCCTCTTCATATTGGGCCACCAATAATGTTCCTTTAGATTATGATACATCTTCGTTATTTTAGGATGAACACTGTATAATGCATAATGTATCTCCCTCATAATTCGCTCTTTAAGCCCATATATATTTGGCACACATAGCGGTTTCCCACATTTCAATACCCCATTATCAATAATGAATTATGAGGCTTTCCTAGTTCGAACATCTTCTTTTAACTTTAATAACTGAGAATCTTTGTCTTGTGCTGCCTTAATCTCATCAATTAAGGTTGGCTTCATATGAAACTGGGCTATCAGAGCTTGGTTTCGTTCTTGGGTTCCCAATTCAAACTGGACTCCCATATCAAGTAACTCTTTCACTTCTTTGATTATTGGTCTCCTTGCAACTGTAATATGAGCTAAACTCCCCATATATTTTCTGCTTAATGCATCTGCCACAACATTAGCTTTACCTGAGTGGTACAATATCTGGCAATCATAATCCTTCAATAGTTCAACCCATCTTCGCTCTCGAAGGTTTAGATCTTTTTACTGCAGAATATACTGTAAACTTTTATGTTCTATGTAGATCTCACATTTCTCCCCATATAAGTAATGCCTCCAAATCTTTAGGGCAAATACAACAGCAACCATCTCTAAATCGTGTGTAGGATAATTTAACTCATGTTTCTTCAATTGATGAGAAGTATAAGCAATTACTCTCTTATCCTACATCAAGACACAACCAAGTCTGACCCTCGAAGCATCACAATATATTTGTGAATTTGCCATCCTCTATTGGCAATGCCATCACTGGTGCTGATGTAAGGCACTATTTCAAAGTTTGGAAGCTCTTTTCACATTTATGAGTCCACATGAATCTTTCTTGCTTTCTGGTTAGTTTAGTTGTTGGAGTTGCAATTCTTGAAAAATCTTTAACAAACCGCCTATAGTAACCGACCATACCTAAGAAACTCTGCACTTTTGTTACATTAATAGGCCGTGACCAATTAGCTACAGCTTCCACCTTCTGTGGATCCACTTTAATGCCATCCTATCTCACAATATGACTAAGGAAACATACCTCAGTAAGCCAGAATTCACACTTCGATAGCTTAACATACATCTTATGCTCTCACAATATTTGCAACACTACTCTCAGATGCTCTTTATGTTCTTCCTAGCTTTTAGAATAGATAAGAATGTCATCTATGAATACAATGACAAACTTATCCAAATAGGGCTTGAACACCAGATTCATCAGGTCCATAAATGCAGCAGGGGCATTGGTTAACCCAAATGGAAATATAAGGAATTCGTAGTGACCATATCAGTTTCTAAAAGAAGTTTTAGACACATCTTCTTTTTTAATTCTTAATTGATGTTAACCCGATCTAAGGTCAATCTTAGAAAAATAACTGGCTCCTTGCAATTGATCAAATAGATCATCAATATGGGCAATTGATATTTATTCTTGATGATCACTTTATTCAACTATCTGTAATCAATACACATTCGCAGTGAACCATCCTTCTTCTTAA